>JASCZW010005685.1:0-149529 GCA_034211315.2 Aedes japonicus
TTATTTAAACGTACACATTTGGCTCTGTTTCACTGATGTAAATGAAAATTGAATGTTTTGACTCTTTTCAAATGTCTGTCTAGATGATTATTGTTGGTTTCTGCAACGATGTTCAAAACATTCAATTCTTTAAGAATGCTAAATTTTATTGGATTCTATAGGGGTGTTGAAGACCATCGCTAGACTGGTTCGGTATACACGTTAAAAATAGGACAGGTCAAATTATTATCAGAAAAACTTTTTTCCTTAAAAATGCCCTCTGGCAATGTATGGCGGTCTATTAAACAATTATATTCTAAGATAGTATTTTTTTTGCAAATTGACTTTTATTTGATTTATTTAGGTATATATATTTTATGGAATGATTTGTCTTGGATGACTGCAATAATCATCTCTGTTTTACAGCTTTTGCAGGACATAAGAGACGTATGCATAACTAAGTTTTTATTTCGAAAAATCAGTGGATGTTATAAATATGTTATGTACTCATACATTATATTCAATGACTATTATTGTGAATAAAGAACCAATCAATACTAAATCTCTGGGATCAATTATACAAAAGATGAGACGCTGTAGTCTGTCAATGAGAGGGTGGCCAGATTTTTTTACAGATTTTACTACTATTAGCGTTAATTTAATTATTTTATATCATGAGAGGATAGTATGATGTTGCAGGTAAAGCCATTTCATTATTATAAGCACCTTGATACCAATGTGAATCAATACGAAGAAGCGGAGTGGTACATTGGAATGTAAGTCATTATATTCTTTATATGCTAAATTATTACAGATTATCAAAAGATGTTGTGGGCTTTGTAAGTAGTATCGAATTATTTTCCTTTTTTCTGCATTTCTGCATTGCTTAAATTTTTGGGTTCATGCTGGATACGTGGGGAGTTTTTATTATAATTCTATACCATATGGATCCCATCACTATGAATTACTATAAACCATTTTATATGACATTGTATAATAACATTTTTATAAATATCACTACCATTGTTTCCATTACTCAAGTTTTCAGGATTTATAGGTTATATACACTTGAATTGATGTTTTCATTTCATAGATTCTATATACTATTATTATGTCTTAAATGTCTAGTTAACCTTTTAAACTCGTGCTTATCCCTCTGATGAATACAATAAACTGTAACTGGAGCTGCTGTTGACATGTGCATTTATAACTAAGTGTATTTTTCATTTTCCTCTATGCAGATGGACACTTAACAAAATCGGTGCTGATCTGACCCATGAGACCTCAACTGAATTGCCACCAGACATTCGTACTCATTAGGTCTTTGTTGTTTTGTTGTTGTTTTATTACATCTCTTCACAGGCTTAATAAATAAAGCCACAAATCTTGACAATCTTTACAGCTAGCATTTTGATATCAACCACTAAAAAAGAATAAGTGGGATGGTATTTTGTTTATAGATTTTGAGAGGTAGCGCATAATAACAGAAAACCGGCAGAAAGGATCTACAGCGTTCAATCTGAAATCATCATTTAAGAATTGTCGATATTCAAGGAGTACAATATCGACGACATTATTCAGTTCAATCTACCCATTTTAACGCATCAAATTACACACAATTGATTTATATTACTTCCTTATATTTTCTATACATGATATATATATTGCATGAACCTATTATATTTCATTGATTTAAAACATTCAACTACTGGGAGGAGGGTGCATCAGGGCATCATTGAAGTTGCAATTGGACAATGGAGTGGATGGCCAACCGAGTCAAGGAGAAGATGTGTCTATCATTTATGATTGGTACATTCCACTTCAACAGTTGTAATGAATTTGACGCGCCTTTCTCAAACAAACCATCTAGTGGAAAGCTTGACAGAATTGCGTATTTTGTTATTCGTTTTATTGAATCATACTGCTGGAAGGAGATTCTCTTATTCCCGCAGGTTTCACGTAAGTGTCTCTGGTTACGGGCCTGCCCAACCCTTTTTGGCCTTCATACAGCAGTTTGTTGAAATTAGAATGGTAACAAAGCATGATCTTTCTGTCATGTGGAACCGCATGCAGGGCAAGGCCCACGCTAGGATGGTGGCTTCTTACATACATACATACTTTTATTTGATTTATTTTTATGTAAGAATCGATTTCACAATTTTCTGCAAATTCATTAAAGCCTATTTTCTAAAAAATCACTTAAACATCACTTTATTAACTAGAAATTAGAAGAAAAATTAGCATCCTCCATTTAATTCCAACTACCTTTGCTTATCTTCGACAGATACGCGTATTTCGTCTACAATGTGCAGACTTCTTCAGCGTCTCGTACTAATAACTCGACTTTTTGTTAGTCCTGTCTTCTCTGCGTTATGCTGATTTAAAATAAAAATCGATCAAAAAACTTAAGCCATTTTCAAATGGTAGTATAGATAAATTTGGAATAAACAAACATAGTATGCAAAGTCGCCGGAAGAACATGTATAGTCTATACACCCACAAAGTTTCATTTGATTCTGAGAGGTGCTGCCAACCACGAAGACGAGTTGGCGTGAAATTCGTCGAAGGCGAAGACTAGGGGAGAAGAAAGCAAAAAGGTCATAACTTTTTTTTGCATTCTTCCTTTCTTAGTAACAATCGGAAACGGAGGGAGAAAAATCCTCCATAACTCTACCTCACAACATATCTGCCAGCGCATTATTGGCGCAGGTGATCATTTTATTGTTCCCATTTATTTCGTTCGAGTCCCTATGGCGCGCTTGTTTTGTTAATGTAACTACACTTTTTTGCGCGGCTTAGTCATGCATATTACAAGTAGACTCAGTTGGACCACGACGAGACCCCTGGAGCATTTCTGCGCTGTGCACATTGAGGGTCTGCTTCAAAATGTGTGTATGAAATGAATGTACGTTGGCTTATCGGGTGTTTCCGGTACAGTTGGGTCGAGGGGGCTCTCATTATTTTTGCATTGTTCATCTCAATCCCATACCCGCGCGACTGGACGATTTAGCTTGGCATTATGAGCAATGATACTTACCATAAATCGCAATGAACTTTCTCGATACTTCAAATTTCTTCCCCGAGATAAGCTTGTTCAACTCTCGGCATAAAACCTGTCCTCCGCAGTCGCAGACACCTGGTCGAAGAACTGGAAAATTTATTACGCCAAACGAGATTCACGATAGCACGTCCTAAAATGCACTCGGTTGCCCAAAATCCACATAAAAATTCTCTCGACGACATCTTAATTTACACCGCGTGCAAGAATTCCATCAGATAATCCTTCACGGCTTTTGAAGAACCGGTGCGAAGAACCGCCATCGTCAGAGTCAAACCCTCCGTCTGCTTATTAGTTGCAGCATTCCGCGAGGCTTGCAATTCTCACCCGAACTTGCTGGGCCAGATTATTTCCCGAACCGTGTTCCGAAACTGAAGGCATCTGACAACTGCCTGCGTCGGAATCGGCTTCAAAGGAAGCGCATCTCCTATTTTCGGCATTTTTCGCACGTTTTGAGGAAGACATTAACCGGTGTCCCTCCTTGCGTGTCGCTTAATTGTTCCGAAATGACCATACAGTGCATGTACCTACCTTTACTATCGGTTTCGCACATCAAAGTCGCAAATGAGTGCCGCCCATTGCAACTCCGTCTTTGGCGGTGGCGGCGCGAAACATTCGTCAATAGTCGCAGTTTAATTAGTTTTTGTTCTCACGAAACTACACCCTGGGACGGCGTTTTTTCTTCTTCATCATCTAGCTGATGACAAGTGTCACGTATTTTGTGGGTGCACTTCTCTAGTCCTCGAACCATGATCGGGTGCATCGTGTGTGTCATTGTGGCGGTGGCGGTTCGGTTGTTTGTTGAGCTTTATGGCTTAGTTAGATTATTGAGGACGTGGTTCTACTGGAATGCGAATTTTATCCACCTGCTGGTACGTGATATGCACCTGATTTGCTGGAAAAGTAGTCATTTTAACGGTCATATGGGAGTGTTTGGAATTGAGGAAAGGGATTTGTAACTTCTGCAAATCTTGAAATATGTTTGGCCAATATGCATTTTCTGAATGGTGAACTTTTCGAAAGCTTGAAACCGAAACAACATACTGCATGTTCCTGGGTTCGAAAACCGTTTGAAAGTTGTATAGTTCAACTATTCGAAGTGACGATATCTTTACAACCATTTCTATTGAATGTTTTGGAAAACCAATAGATCATTGTCTGGAATTCTTGAAACATTAGGTTCTATCACTGTATATAATCTGCGCTTTACATATAATCATGTTTGTTGAATCTTATGTTAGTCTTCTTATTTTCTGTAAAGCAATAGACATTATAAGATTTTCTTGGAATATTACATTTGGTTCATACTTTCAACTGAAGCTGAGAGCTTAATTTTAGCATATTTACCCAATGCCATATTAAAGCTCTGAGGGCTCCGGTGTTTTTCTTTGGGCTCCCTGTGTTAACTGCCTGATAAGTATGAATTTAATATACCCGGTCTAATGTAAATCATCATTGAACGAAATTGAATAAATAAATCCATTGTTCGAAGTTCCGTTTATTCATTTTGTGACAATCAAACATACCATACCTTACTAATTAGACCAAGGCCGGTGTGGCCTCCACTGTACACAGAAGTTGTCTCCATTGTATTCGGTCCATGGCTGTACCTCACCAGCCTTACTGTTTACGGAGGGTCCGCAGGTAGCCTTCTACTTGATCGATCCATCATGCTCGTTGTGTGCCTCTTCTTCTTGTCTCCGTCGATACGTTTTCAAGAATCATTTTAACAGGGCTGTCGTCCGAAATTCTTACAACATGGCCAGCCGATCGTAGTCGACCGATTTTAGCGAAGTGTACAATGGGAGGTTTTCCCGGCTACTGATGTAATTCGTGGCTCATTCCGTTCAAAGCGTTCAGCACCAAGGGCACGATGGTCCTCCACTAGCAGGCCATATTTCGTGGCCATAGAGAACTACCGGTCTTATTAATGTCTTGTAGATGGTCTGCTTTGTAGCTCGGCGAACTTTGTTCGATCTTAGCGTCCTTCGGAGTCCAAAGTAGGCACGATTTTCAGCAATAATGTGCCTTTGTATGTGTCTGCTTGTGTCGTTATTAGTGGTCATCAATGAGCCCAGATACACGAATTCATCTACTACCTCGATTTCATCACCGTCGATCTGAACTCGTAGTAGGAGGCTAAAGGGTGTCCACAGTAAAATTGCATCACTTTCAATGAGCTGTAACATTTCACCCTTTAAATTGATTTCAACGAAATTTTGGATTAAATGACCTCAGCGAGTATCGTTTTCACTGCGTGAGTTTTGCCTTCGAAGAATAGAGTTTTTCCTGTTCCACGCCTGTATCTACCGTTCCATATTAGCTCTTGTACGGTGTTGCAGTATTCTTACCCGTCCTACATTCTTCTTCTATACCAACTGATTGCATTTACCATCAAGCCAGTAATTTTTCAGTACAGAAGTACTTAGTGTTACTTTTGCAGAGTTACCAATGGCAGTTCGAATATCGCTCCAGCCATTCTCAAGAGTAGCTGCGCGAAGCTGCTTTTCCGTTGGTAGGGCTGCTTCTAGCTGTTGCGCGTATTCCTGGTTTCCCGTAGAAGCTCAATGCTAGGTCGTGGCGTCTGAATTCAACGCGTGTTGTACACCGTCGAGAACATGGTCGATTTGAGTATCTGTTCGTTGTTCAGGTGATCGCCAAGTGGCTTTGTGGATGTCTTCACGGGAGAAGAAGGTACTTTGGACTACTAAACCACGGGAAGCCGCAAGGTTCACGAATATTTGGCCGTTAGCGTTCGATACGGTATGCAGGGTGTTAGGCCCTATTACCGGTTTGTACATTGTCTCCCGTCCTACCCGAGTGTTCATGTCGCCAATGACGACTTTTTCGTCTAGCTGCGGGCAGCCATCATACACGTGCTCAAGCAGCGCGTAGAACGCTTCTGTTTCATCATCGGGTCTCCATTAGTGTGGGTAGTGTACGTTGATGATGATGTAGTTGAAGAAACGAACCTTGATCTTCAGCTTGCACATTCTCGCATTGATTGGAAACCATCCAATCACGCGTTGAGGCATTTTGCCCAGTACTCCAAAGCCGGTGCCCAGCACTTTTGTAGTAGCTCGATGCTATCTTTTCGATACCTTCTGTCCTGTCCAGCAAAGCTTCTGCAGTGCTACGACTTCGCAGTTACGTGGTTGAAGTTCGTCGTACATAATTGTATCGCAGCCAGGGAAGCAGAGTGATTTGCAGTTCCATTTTCCGAGTTTCCAATCGTATTCCTTATTTCATCGCCTAGGTCATTGTCCGTATTAACTTTGGTATTATTGGCAACATTGAAGTTTTTAAAGGCGGGCTTTAACCAACCCCCTGTCTCGCCGGAGGACCATCGTGCACAGCACTGTTAAGAGTCCCACGTTCGCACAAGAACGATGATCAACCGCTCCTAAGATGGAGAACAGACGCTGTTTTGAGCCGCCCCTGACCTAGAGAACAGACGCTCAGATAGACTGCACCCGTTGACGAGAGCAGCCTCTCTTCCGTCAGCATTTGACGAAGTTCCCCCTGGTTGGTTATCCAATCTTTCCAATGGTTACTCAGACCCCAGTCGAAACCACCTACACACAACTACGTAAGTTCAGTCGTTTAATTCCGGCAATCAATAATAAATTCCAAAATCAGTCGTCATAGAACTTCTTATGTTCAACGTTCAAGAGAACTCTGCCTTTCGTCAGCCTGATCTGAATTTTCTTTAACTGCAGTTGTTTGGCTGAGCAGTTGGTAACCATCGTGCTTAGATATAATCGCATAATCGATCTCAAATATGCAACATCGATTCTATAAAGATCGCTCAACTGCCACAGACTTATTAGAATTCATTTATTATTCATTGATTGCAATGGAAAGTTGCAAAACGTAGAAACTCTTTACACAGACTTTAACTAGGCATTTTTATCGCATAAATATTCCAATGCTACTGTTCAAACATCCACAAAATTGGCATAGAGCATGGACTTGTTTAATGGCTCCTTAACTGCCAGTAAATAATAAAATTCAATGGAACGAAAACCCACCCCATTCAAGCCATTTCAGGAGGTTCACAAGGCTCCCACCTTGCCCATCTTTGAGAAATCATTTGGGGGCACACTAACAAACTGTCTTTAAGACTGTCATCTGTCACTGTAGTGTCAGTTTGAATTGTTTTATTTCCTTCATGTGCCTAAAACAGTGCACTGAAAATAGTATTGATAAAAAATTGAATCCTAAACGGTTCTCATATTTCGAATTTGAGGTTTTTGAGTGGACGAGCAGTTGCCAAAAATCTTAAAAATCTTGGTATTTCTCAAAAATCTGTAATTTTTACATAGTGATATCTGTATGAAAAAAAGGTAAATCTGTGCATGTGGCAACCCTGAATACGAAACCAGATCTTTGTCATCAATGTAGTTTCAAAATGATTCATTTTATCAGCTAGATAGCACGATTGGTATCTTTTTGAAGGACTTCCAAGATTCATCTTCAACAATGTGCGATTCGAGACTGTAACGTACAGCGGTCAAAACGCCTCCACCAGAAACCTGGTGCCTGCCCAAAAAGGATAGCTGCATTAGTAGCCATCGAGAATCGTGAAGTTCTCTGCACAGAATATGCCTTTGTCAATACGTAACATGCTATTTGCTTTTCATTGGAAGTTCACTCGAACGAAGATTGATAATTTTCCCATTTTATGTATAAAATTGACTTTTTCTCAACCATAGGGATTCATTTCGACCGTATCACAGGTTTTATCGTTTATGATACTACAGAAAGTTTGCAAAAGCATAGAACAAGATATTAAGTAGTGATCCGCACAATTCGGAAAGTGGTTCTTCGTCACTGAAATTGTATACGCGTCTCGCCTCTTCATAACAAACATAGCTTTTTATTGTTTTTATAGTAACCTGCACATTTCCGAGCACTTTCCACGAAATCTTCCATAAAAACCAGTACCATGTGGATAAATCCTTATAAGCAGAGAAAAAATGTGACAGTTCACGAAAACTCACCCAAACACCTTTTTCAAAACAGAACATAAAATAATAGCTTTTTCACGATCACGACAGAATGTAAACAAGACACATTCAGTTGCTCAAGCAAGTTTTCGCTTTCACTGTTAATTTTTCATACAATCCTGATTTTCTGCTCATAATATTCTTCACCCACGAATAGCAAGTTGGTTCAGTTCCATTGACTTCCGGCCGTGCACTGAGATACGCAGTCGTCTTCCCCTGAAAACCGATTCTTCCACAATCGATTTCTCAATACGAACAAAAAATTCCCATACACTTCGCTTGTTTCAGGTTTTTTTGGGCAATAGCTATCTGCTTTAACCACCGAAATCCAAACAACTGTCGCTGACCATGGTGAGCTCAGCTTTTGCTTCAATTTGGACGACGGGAGACCATTGCTGCTGCTGTTGTTGGTACTGCAACGACCACGAAAACGACGGTAAGAAGAAGATGGTTAATTGGGATTTTTTCACTGGTTTCACTAGAATTTTCAACCGCAATTTTTACCCCGAAACGGTCCGAGTCCGGCCACGCATAATTCAAATCACGAACGTGGCACCAGTACTACAAAGTACACCTATTTTGGCAATATATTTCGCATCATTTTATCCAATTTTGCTGTACGAAATTGCGGAACCACATCACATGCGTTTTTCCTATTTACGTCGTCTCCTTATTCCTCACAAAAACACTGATTTATAACAAACTACCAATTTTAATTTTTCGAACGATAAATGAGTTTGCTATCCATGTTCCGCCTCCAATTTTTTGTGCTGAAAATAAAAATAAAAAATGGGCCTCTTATTATAGCTGCTAAATGATATCATGTCTCGACTTATTAATCTAACCGCTTACCTCATCCATTGTTCCACTCAAGATTTTGCCTAAACAAAGAAATAGCTCGAAAGTTCACTTTTAATCATTTTTCCAAAACTTACGTCTGTATCCTGACGAAACAAACAAATCAAAACAACACCACAACAACATTTAACGTCAATTTGCCAGGGTTGCTAGATTTCATCTTCGTAAAATACAAATGTCAAAAGTGTGCAACAGAGTGCCACAAATGTTACGTATGGTGTACGATTTTCTTCTACGATGTGCCTGGCCCACTGTTCTAAGCGACTCACCCCTTGGGCGCACCTTATGTACAATGGACCTGTACAGTTTTGGCCAGCTGTGGCAGGTTGCCACTACAGCGGAGATGTACTACAGTGGTATCGAGACAACGGGGTGGATTTCCCAACAAACATCTATGCTGAATAACTGTTTGTTCAAAAAAATAGGTTCCGAACCTAACTGGGCCACACCTTAATCTTGGGTCGATACCAACGCGTTTGCATGATTTAGGAGTACACGAGCTAGACTTGATCAACATTGCAAAATTTGTCCGGATCTCGGCCTCTAATGCGTCCATGATTTCAGACTTCAATTTCATCATGAAATCGCTATGGGAGTGCTTCTTCCAGACCATCCTCATAAGCAGCACCCGTAGTGTATTATGGAAGCGCGTATCCTTCATTAGAGTTACGGCGGACAGAACCAGAAAACTTGGTGATTTCTCATCAGCGTGTCAAGCAAATCACACGTCACTCCCCAGCCACGAGGATTAAAATTTGCCTTACAAAATCCTTGAACTTCAATTTGGATTTCTCCGATGTCACCAGCACAGGAATGGCACACGAGGGATATGTTATTGTTCAGTTGGGTCTCTTCATTTCTCACGATAGAAATTAGTAGTCAAGACCACCGCGTATCGAAAAACTATAGTGCTCGGCGATAAACAACACACGCGGACGGGCGCAGCTTAGTTTTGCAGAGTCCCAGTAGGCGAATTTAATGATATTATTCACCTATTGAGTTTTACACCAACCTAACATAACCTATAGTCACTAGATTCATAGTCTGGTGGATACAACAACGGGAGCCAATTTGAACTGTCAGTTGGCGGAGCCAATCGAGCATATCTCGAGCTGGGAGGGAGAGCTAAATACTACACGCGAAATCAATATTACAGCGACTGCAACGATGCAAGAAAATAATTGACGCGGAAAAATTATCAAAGTATGCTACCCGCTAATAATCAAATTTTGTTTTGCGTGTCACCGATGTTTTCGTTGTTTTTGTCGAAGCCAGTGCATGACTCTGACGATCTTAAACATCGTTCCGCGTGCGGGAAGTTTAAAAATGAAGTGTCTCGTGAAATATTGCGGCCGGAGCTGCGAAAAGTGTCCGGAATTCAGTTTTTTTCGCTTCCCTAGCAATGGAATCACAAGATCCCGGTGGATAACGTTCTGCCAGTTGGATCCGGATGTGGAAATCAAGCCGAGTTCGCGGGTATGCAGTGTAAATAAAACACAGCAGCAGCTATTATGAGTGCTGCTATGTGTTCTTCAGATTTGTGAATGATCTGGTTTGTATCTTTTCAGGTCCATTTTGAAGATGCCTGTTTCAAGAATAATGCAAAGAGACGGAGGTTGCAATGTAAAAATGCTCTTCCAACCATCTGTGCGTTTACTTTGAATTCGGATGACGAACCTCCAACAGATTTCTTCAAATCTCGGCCTCTGTACTCGTCTGCGGCTCTCCACGATCCCAATTATGCAAACTTTGTTGCTGTTGTTGCGGAATTGTTTGATGTTGAAGATAAAGAATCGAAAAATGCGGAAATAGAATCAGTGAACGATACCTATGCGAAAGGAATCAGTGAAAGAATGTTGCGTGACGGGAGATGAAGATGATGTGGCAAGTGTTTCAAATAGTGAAGCACAAAAGGAAGAGCAGCATGTATTGGCTAAAAAAATGAACCAAGAGGTGTTGCAAAAACGTTATGCAGATGAAAATTCGCAACTAGCCTCAGTCGAAGTTTACAGTGATGATGATGTAGTAAAGGAGAAGCAAAACTCATTTCGGTTGTTCAGGTAATTGTTTTGTCTTGATTGTTTTTCAATGATTATCATAGGTTCTCTCATCTATGATACGAAGCCATAGCATAGTTTGGGAATTTCCGTCACGCTGTAACTTTGCTCAACTATTCAATTACGTGCTTTTTTCGCAAATTGAAAATGTTTCATGACACACTATCGAGTCAAAATTAACAGCGTTTCCTGTCATCTTGGGTGTTCATGGGACACACTTTTGATGTGGCTATGAAAGAGAGGACGAAAGCACGAGTCGGTACTATGGACACTATAGGTTTCCATAGACGAGCGGATGCAAACAAAAAATTTTCTGGCAGCCATGAAAATTCAAAACACTTACTGGCATTCGTGTAAAATGTTCATAGCATCAAAGGGAGCTGATGACGTCATACTCGATTGGCTACACCAACTGACAGTTCGTTTGGCTATCTTAATTTCGCCTCCGCTCTTCTCTGGGTACCTACAGTTTCTCTAGTCGGAACGCATTGTGTCTCTTCGTGCGACGCTTTGTGCTTCATACGAGTGGGTTGAAATGGCAGACCCTTGATCCTGAGTTTACACATTATAAATCCAGTAATCAAAAAATATTATATTAAAATTAGAATCGATTCCTGGACACTGAAATCACAAAATTTGTGTGTTCGTCACTTTATCACTGATACCGTATTCCCCAATTCCACAGTAATTAATTTTCAAAATAAACCTGGTAAAAACGCCCTGTTTAGGGCTGGTATCCAATTCAAAAGTACTGTAGAAAAGCATAGGCCAAGAAATCGCTCAAGAAATGAGTAAGCGTTGCTTTTCCATTGCTTGCAGTACGCACCTGAAAAGAAATCCCGTGTTAAATTTCTGCAAGGAATCGCTCAAGAAAAAATCGTGCACTGAACTCAAATTCCTTGAGCGATTCCGTTTCAGCTGGATACTTAGCTTACTTGAAATCTTAAGTTTTAATCATAAAGATAGAGTAGGAGCAGAATATAGGTAAACTGACCCTAGTTTATTCATTTTTTCCGTTTTTCGGTTATCGCTGGACAGAAATTTAAGAAAATCTACATCAATATTTGGAGTATGTCAGAACGTCTGTAAAGTTATAAATGTAGGATCGGGAAATTAAGACAAAATCATACATGTAGACTGAAGCTTGTAGTTCACTGTTTGTCCAATAGCCAAATATTTGTCATAGGCAGCTCTAGGCAGCTAGTCAACTGACATATATCACAGATGTTTGTCACATGCCTATCTGCCTATGACAATTATTTGGCGATTGGACAAACAGTGTACTACAAGCTTGAGACCTTGCTTTAAGTGTTTAAGCGGACATAATCTGATAAGATAGACCAACAAAAATCTTAAATAATATAAAATATTTTTGACATGATAAATTGAATGATATGCCATGCCATCGATCACGATCTGAAGTGTACTGGCATGACCTGAAATGATCTGACATGTACTTAAATGACTGAAAAAAAACATGATACAGAACAAAACAAGAAAACAAATCTGCTATTAAAATTGTTTTCAACTTATAGGGTTGCAAATAAATGGCAGGAACAAGCGAAAAAGTGGAAGTAGAATGCGTCCTATTGGAAAAGGAAGTTTGCCGCTCTTCGTAAGGACACTTTGGTGAAAAAACTCAAGACAGTTTTTCGGAAAGATCAAATGGATCTCGTCTTAGGAAACGTGAAGTAAGTGAGAAAATGGTCCAACGAATCACTTGTCGAAGGTTTACAAACGAGATTTGCTTGCGGACGTGGGTATGATAAGGTGCGTAAATTGCCATACGTTGCGTTTCCAAGCTAAAGCTGCTTATTAGGAAAGATAAAATTGCTACATTTTGACACAGGTAAAACAATGCACGGAACTATTTTATTATCTGCCAAGGTTAAGCTGAAAGATTTTTATTTCATATAACAGCCTGGTCATATACAGCAAAAAAAAAATCGTAATATCCAAAGACGTAACTTCTAGGATGTAAAACAGTTTGAACGGAATCGCACTCAACTACATCAAGTTTCAGAGAATAATACATTAAATATGTCATTGTATGTGGGTCTTCCCTTAGCTCAGTCGGTAAAGACGGAGCTACAAAGCAAAACCATGCTGGAGGGGGCTGGGTTCGATTCCCGGTCTGGTCTAGGAATTGATAAATGTTTTCTGACAACTCTTCAGTATTTGAAAGTACAATAATTGTTGATTAGGGAACAATAATCATTACATACAAACTGTATTCACAAAAACTGTTTATTTCAAGCTCATACAGCTAGGCTCAATCTGATCAAAGTTAGCTTTCAGCTCAAATTTCCAGATATTCACCCGTTCATTTACATTATTTGATTGGACTCTTGTTGTCATAAAAATTCAGGAATCTTGCACGAAGTTTTTGAATTATTGAAACACAAAGTTAATTCGATGAGTGGAAAAGAGCTGGACTGTGGATTGATATTAGACGAGATGAGCATCGACGAAGCTATGGAGTATTGCACAAACAATCAAAAGTATTTCGGGGAAACAACTTTGCCGCCAAGCGACGAACTGGCTACACATGCTTTGGTGTTCATGTTGGCTGGAGTTCATGTTCGTTGGAAGCAAATCGTCGTTTACGAATTCACCGGAAATTCAATTCCTAAGGGCTGCCTCAATTCCGTTGTTGATGAAATAATATCGAAGGCAGAGGGAATTGGTCTAAAAATACACTTCGTTACTTCTGATTGTGGAGCCTCCAATAAGGCAATGTGGAGTGACTATGGCGTAAGTACGAAGAAAAATACAATTCATAACGATCTGTCGATCGAACATCCGGTTGAAGCGGACCGTAGATTGGAGTTTATCCCAGATCCCGTGCATGTCCTTAAGAATGCCGTGAACGGGTGGATCTCGAACGCTGTTATTAGTCTTCCCGATTGGTATGTGAAGAAAAAGGCTTGACTACCAATGAAGTCAACCGAAACCATTTAACACTACTGGTAGCACATGAAGAAAACCAACGAACCAAAATAGCGCACAAGCTGACGGCGGCGGATGTTGATTTTGAAAGATCCAAAACTTCCAACGTGGACAAGATGAAGGTGAGCAATGCTACAAAATACTGAGGGTTATAGCCGAAAATGATGATAACGAACCAGTTAAAGCAACATCACAGTTCATTGAAGATCTATCCCAGTGGTTTGACCTTATGTCGTCCAGAACTCTCGAGTTTGCGTTGAACCCGTCAGATAAAGCCAAATACGATGCCGATATTCATCATTTAGAAATGATGGTGCATCTCGTGTTCGATATCAAGGTTAATGTACACAAACTGTATTCTGTACAAAATAATGCATTTTCGTGTTTCAGGTTGGTTCCGATGGTCATTGGAAACCATGGCAAGCTGCACTCATTATGGCCACCAACGCTATCCTCCGATTACAGAAGAACATCTTAACAGATCTTCGTTACCCGTATCTCTACACGTCACGGTTCACGCAAGACTGCGTGGAAAATTTGTTTTCAGTTGTTCGGTCTAAATAGCGAAGACCCACTCCACTGCAGTTCAAGAGCCACCTCAGAACCATCACGCTGTCCCAGTATATGTTGGAAGTGAAAAATTCTTCGTACAGTTTGGACGATCGGGAATACCTGTCAGGTTTCATGGATCACTTGAAAAGCATCGATAATCAGCAGCAACCAAATTCGTCAAAAGCAGCTCCGAGCGCTGGAAAACTACTTAAATTCTCAAAGGTTGAAGTATCTACTATGGCAAAACAGCTTCTCTCGGCCATAGGTAATGCTGAAGCTAATGCAGTATTCCATGTTTGTGGCTACATGATTGGGAGCATTAGCAAAACCAGTACTACTTGCTTAGTAAGATTGATGTCGCTCGATTATTATTGCAATCCCTCCCATTAGAGCTTCCAATATGCCACAACATCAAATTCAAATTGATCAACAGATTTTTGCAGTTCAGAATAAAATCTGACAGAATTCGAAAAATCAGAAAGCGTAAATTTGACAGCCGAAGTATGTTGAATTGATCTGTTCAAGTTTATGAAATAAAAATAAGTCATTGTTTTGTTTCTCATTCCCAAAAGAAAATCAAAATTATCGTCAATTTGTCTTATGTATTATTTATTAATATCTGAAATACCAAATCAGAATCTATTTTTTTTATCAAAGCTTTATCAGGTGTTTAAATATTCAAAACATCTCACCGTACGTAATTCTCATCTAACTTATGCTCCCAGTATCACAAATCCGGCATCGTCTCCCCTGTCTATAAATTGGAAAACACCGCAATCCACTTGTTTGTCTT
This sequence comes from Aedes japonicus, assembly GCA_034211315.2. NCBI lineage: Eukaryota > Metazoa > Arthropoda > Insecta > Diptera > Culicidae > Aedes > Aedes japonicus. The sequence continues at coordinate 15,256 of JASCZW010005685.1, forward strand.
AAGTTTTCACATTTCATAAAAAAAACGATCAGTTTAGTTTATATTGTACAGCACTTTCAATATAATTTTAGGTTCATATCAATTTTCAAGCAAATTATCGATCTCAATACTCCCCACTTTTGATTTTTTTTAGTTAGGTCTGCGGTGACATTTCATGACAGCTGAATTAGGTCTGCATTGACAACCATAATATTCGCATCTGTTTCTCCCTCCCAGATCTCGAGTAATTCATGTTAAGGGCCTAAAAGCCATTTGTAAACAATGACTTTAAATATCGATTTCTCCTGAATCCTAAATCACTCTCGTGAAATGAAAGCAGCATTAGGTAGAAGAATGTTAGTTCTACCATATGGCGTAGCAGGATATAGTGGGATTCTCGTAATTTATGAGAAATCAACGTAGTTTACAAATGGCTTTTAGGCGCTTAACATGAATTACTCGAGATATGCTCGATTGGCTCCGCCAACTGACAGTTCAAATTGGCTCCCGTTGTTGTATCCGCCAGACTATGAATCTAGTGACTATAACATAACCTCGTAAAATGAATCGGATGAATTTCTTTTGACAGGAGTCCGTGGTTTGTTTATTTCATCTGTTTGAATTTGAAAACAAACAAACCACGAATACCTGTCAAAACTCAATTCCATTCATCAGGATGAACCACACGTTCACTAGTGACTTCATCTTGCAAAATTCTATACTGTAGTTCAAGGATTGCGGTTTGAAGAATAGAAAACCTTACCCTTCCATCAAGAACTTGTTTGGTTCCTTTTATTTTCAAATTAAAATTTCTCCCCGAAGCAGTATATTTATTAGTATAAAATTAACATCATTTTAATGCCACCGTGCATGGGAGTCATTTTCATAAACCCTTATTACACACGTCGTAGCCAGGGAGCTATGCTGTTATGTAGCTATTGGTGCGAAAATGTGTTTCTACGAGCCCTTCTTCCTTCCCCGGGAGCAACCGCAAAGCTGCCTTTATAATTATGCGTTCCGACCAATTGCATTGGCGAGCGCGCGCGTTGTTGCTGTATTTTTTGCTAAATACATAATTCGTTTTTCACCTCCGGCTGCCTTGTGTTGTCGATTAAGAGAAAATTTAAATTTTTAATAAAATTTACGCTCCCCATTTTCCTCGACCTGTGATACGGGAGGATGGAGACCAGCAAAACGCACGTTTCACACCGAGAACATCATAACTCTCTGCCAGCAAAACGAGCAGATGTGAACTGCCAGACTACAAACAAAAAAAGTTGATTAAATTAACGTTCCGCCCAGCCAGCGCTAGTTTCACACAACGTTAAGCGCGGAACGCAATTTCACTTGTCAGTTTTTGCTGGCTTTACTTTATAATTCCATTATCAACTTGCCAGGTAGTTAATAGAAGAGGGTTCAACCGCGCCAAAGGGATCGCGAATTCCGCGACCGAATACTTCGCGCCTTCATCAAACTCGGCTATCAACATATCAGCAGGCGGTAATTGACGCTGTTTACAAGCGCCAACAAGCAAACAATGAGATAATTTACATCGAAAGCGCACTCCCCAGTATAATTGAAGACGTTCGAATTTGCTACTGAAGTTAACAGGTTTTCTATAATAACCCATCCAAGTGTGCCCAGTCTTGGTCTGTCGTGTGTCAGCTTCTCAATCATCATCAGGAGTAATTTGCCTTTATGTAAATAATTTTCTCACACCATAGATTTCGGTGGGAAACATCGAGTTGTCCCAAATTATGAGTCCTGGCCAAAACGAAACATTGTATTTTTAAATTCGCAGACCCAGTGGGCTCAAGCGCTGCATTGCAAACAAGGCTGTCCGCAGTCATAAAATACAGACCCCAAGCTGTCTGGTCAAGACATTTCGCTGGAATTGGAAACATGAAAAGGAGTACCATGTTGCTGATGCTCTCCGTGTTCCTCCCGAGCCTATCGTCTTTCAAGTGAGGAGTGGAATGAGAACGTTTTCACGTCGTTTCCTTTGGCCAATAATCCACAGTACCAACAGCATCAAGGTGTACTTCTCTTGCCCTTTGCCACGTATTATGATTGGTGTTGTATCGCATCTTGTCGCGGGTGTGCAACATTGCAATCGAACTTCCTTTCACTGCTGGAGGTTCCTGTTGTACCGGGGGGAGCATTTGGTACATGTTGGTAATGTGGGAACTGCGGCAAAATGGAAACCGAGCGGAGTTGAATGTTATATAAATTGCAGTAAAACTCATCAGTTTAAATTCAAGCATCTCGATGGCTTTCCATCGTTTAACTTATGTTTAGGTGAGAAATCCATAGTTTGTTGAATGTTATCGAAATGACAGTTTATTTTAAAAGTCTCATTGAATTTGTCAGCAAGCCGTCGTAGTAGGGAGTTTTAATTGAAAAAAAAAAAAAAAACATGTTTTTTTTCAGCTGTATCGATGATGGGTGTTATTCCTAGCCCAAAAATATTTTTTATGAATCTCAACTATTTTTTCTCGATTTTTAAACAAGAAAAATCCAATCATTTTTATTTTCACAAACCGGCATTTAGTTTAACAAAGTGACATTTAATTTTAAACCGGGAGCTACCGGCACTTTATTTTCAGTAACGGGGGCTCCCGTTATGACATAAATGTCAACTTATGTATGCTTAATCAATGGTTGGTTCGTTGGTTTAGGTAGTCTGTTTTTTTGTAGCTTGTTTTATGGTGAAATCGGATGGTGTTGTCTTGCAATCCACAATTTTCTATAATACTTTGAAATTGTTTTTTAAATAGTTACGCTTGCCAAAATTAAAAAATAAATTAATTGCCGATATATTATTATATTTGCTATCGAAAAATGTTATAATCCTTGGATTTGGATTGGTTTTGGATTGGGTTTGGATTGAATTTGAATTTGATTGGATTTGGATTGATTTGGATTGATTTGATTGGATTTGGATTGGGTTTGGATTGAATTTGATTGATTTGGATTGATTTGGATTGATTTGATTGGATTTGATTGATTTGATTGATTTGGATTGATTTGATTGATTTGGATTGATTTGGATTGGATTTGATTGGATTTGATTGATTTGGATTGATTTGGATTGATTTGATTGATTTGGATTGGATTTGGATTGATTTGATTGATTGGATTGGATTGGATTGGATTTGGATTGGATTTGATTGATTTGGATTGATTTGGATTGGATTTGGATTGATTTGATTGGATTTGGATTGATTTGGATTGGATTTGGATTGATTTGATTGATTTGGATTGATTTGGATTGGATTTGGATTGATTTGGATTGATTTGATTGGATTTGATTGATTTGATTGATTTGATTGGATTTGGATTGATTTGGATTGATTTGGATTGGATTTGGATTGGATTTGGATTGGATTGATTTGATTGATTTGGATTGGATTTGGATTGTATTTGATTGGATTTGATTGGATTTGATTGATTTGGATTGGATTTGATTGATTTGATTGGATTTGGATTGAATTTGGATTGATTTGAATTGATTTGGATTGGATTTGGATTGATTTGGATTGGATTTGGATTGATCTGGATTGATTTGATTGATTTGGATTGGATTTGATTGATTTGGATTGGATTTGGATTGGATTTGATTGATTTGATTGGATTTGATTGGATTTGGATTAGATTTGGATTGGATTTGATTGATTTGATTGATTTGATTGATTTGATTGATTTGGATTGATTTGATTGGATTTGATTGATTTGATTGATTGGATTGATTTGATTGATTTGGATTGGATTTGATTGATCTGATTGATTTGGATTGATTTGGATTGATTTGATTGATTTGATTGATTTGATTGATTTGGATTGGATTTGATTGGATTTGGATTGATTTGGATTGATTTGGATTGATTTGATTGATTTGGATTGGATTTGGATTGGATTTGGATTGATTTGATTGATTGGATTGGATTTGGATTGATTTGGATTGGATTTGGATTGATTTGATTGGATTTGATTGGATTTGGATTGGATTTGATTGATTTGGATTGGATTTGGATTGATTTGATTGGATTTGATTGATTTGGATTGGATTTGGATTGATTTGGATTGATCGGATTGGATTTGATTGGATTTGATTGATTTGGATTGATTTGGATTGGATTTGGATTGATTTGATTGATTTGGATTGGATTTGATTGATTTGGATTGGATTTGGATTGATTTGGATTGGATTTGGATTGATTTGATTGATTTGGATTGGATTTGGATTGATTTGGATTGATTTGGATTGGATTTGGATTGGATTTGATTGATTTGGATTGATTTGGATTGGATTTGATTGATTTGGATTGGATTTGGATTGGATTTGGATTGATTTGGATTGATTTGGATTGGATTTGGATTGATTTGGATTGGATTTGGATTGATTTGATTGATTTGGATTGATTTGGATTGGATTTGGATTGATTTGGATTGGATTTGGATTGATTTGATCGATTTGGATTGGATTTGGATTGACTGGATTGATTTGATTGATTTGGATTGGATTTGATTGGATTTGATTGGATTTGGATTGATTTGATTGATTTGGATTGATGACTGGATTGGATTGATTTGATTGATTTGGATTGATTTGGATTGATTTGATTGGATTTGGATTGGATTTGGATTGGATTTGGATTGGATTTGACTGGATTTGGATCGATCGACTGATTTGGATTGGATTTGACTGGATTTGGACTGGATTTGACTGGATTTGGATTGGATTTGGATTGGATTGATTGATTTGGATTGACTTGGATTGGATTTGATTGGATTTGATTGGATTTGGATTGATTTGGATTGGATTTGGATTGGATTTGGATTGGATTTGATTGATTTGGATTGGATTTGATTGATTTGGATTGGTTCGGATTGGATTTGGATTGGATTTGGATTGGATCAATTGGATTGGTTGGATGACTGAGATTTAGATTTGACTGAATTTTAGAATGGATTTGTATTGGATTTGGATTGGATATGGATTGGATATGAATTGAATTTGGATTGGATTTGAATTGAATTTGGATTGGATTTGGATTGGATTGGGATTGGATTTGAATTGAATATGGATTGGATTTGGATTTCATATCAAATCCTATTTTGGACTGAATTTTGGTTGGGTTAAGATTTGGACTCTAAAAGTTAACCCTATCAGAAGTAAATTATTTCACATTTTATACATCAAATAAATTTAAAAAAAATTACATTACAACTGTTACAATTGAGATCGTGAATGTAGCCTGAAAAACAGGCATCAGAGGGTAAAAGAGGGTAATTTTTTTAATTCCGGGAATTTTTGTACAGCAAATTGATGGTTTATACAATTTAAAATTGAAGTTGTGACTCAGAAATATGTAAACCAATTCACAGCTTTAGATTTAAATTGATACCTTGTTAGATTTCACTTGCCAGATCGGCCGTTTCACTTTCTTTTTCCCCCTTCAGGCTTCAACCTGAGATTCAGGGTCTTTCATTGGCTCCGAGGGGAATTGGGCGGAAAAACCTCCCTTACGCTGCGTATCCAAGGTGGAGCAAACAAAGATAGGAAAAACGGGATCAGAGCTTTAAAGAATAAAAACAGATTCAATATATATATTTTGTTTTACATTTCTTTTCAAGTCTATTCAAAAATTAGGAAAGGAATAGAGGAAAGGGAAGGGAAAATTACCGGTATTTGCTGGACCGTTTTCAAGCTCCCCTCGGCGGAAATCTTCGTCTCCACGGCGCTCCTTTGGCTGGCTCCGAATTGCCACGAATATTCCGTCCGCCGGACTTCACACCAGGCATATTCCCACTTGATGCGGATACACTCACTTGGCGATACACCTCACTGTCCCTCGATCACTTTGAGGCTCGCGTACTTTTCCTGCACGAAAAGTAAAGAAAACCACGTTCGATTGGCTACAAATTGCGCACTCAAAAAAAACTTAACGGTTTCGCACTAAAAAAGACTGAATGCTTTTGATGTTTTTACCTTACTAGATCTCGAACACAGTGGTGACAGCTGCTTTTATCAGCTGATTACCTATCGTAGTTATAGTCACTACATTCATAGTCTGGCGGATACAATGACGGGAGCCAATTTGAACTGTCACTTGGCGGAGCCAATCGAGAGCATATCTCGAGTAATTCATGTTAAGCGCCTAAACGCCATTTGTAAACAATGACTTTCAATATCGATTTCTCTTGAATCTCAAATCACTCTCGTGAAATGAAAGCAGCATTAATTCGTAATTCGTGAGAAATCAACATTTAAAGTTATTGTTTCCAAATGACTTTTAGGCCCTTAACATAAATTACTCGAGATATGCTCGATTGGCTCCGCCAAGTGACAGTTCAAATTGGCTCCCGTCATTGTATCCGCCAGACTATGAATCTAGTGACTATAATCGTAGTATGAGAGCCTTCTCTTTGACAATAAGGGTCAACTGTGAGAGCGCACAGCATTACGCGTAACGGTTGTCACAGCAAATAAGGGAATAGGGATGTCAAGGATGGGAAATGGGTGATAAAATGCGATAATATATTCTAATTCATTCTATTTAATTCTGTTTGATCTGTTTAAAAAAAAATAATGCTTATAAAAATAAAGAAATAAAATAAAAATTTAGAAAAATATTTACAAAATTATATAACTAATAAAATTACAAAATTCAAAAATTTACAGTATTTACAAAATTTACAAGATAAAACAATGTAACCAATGGACAGTTTACAACCTTATGGATGTTTGTGGGTTTGTGTATACAGAAAATTTGATAATACAATTTTGATATTGGATATTGTTGGATCGGTATTGGTTTGATTTGAAAAGATTTTATACGCGTTCTTCCAGTTGTTTAAAGTTTGATTTTGTACGCTGATTAGTTAGAAAGTTTTAAAAATACATATTTAATAATGTTACTAATTATCGACTGTAACTTTGTAATAATGAGATGATTTAGTTGGTTTTCATTCTTCAACAGACACTGTTTTTATTTCCGCCGTTCCAGCGTTATTAGTTTCGCGTTGATTCATAGAAAAAGGCGAAAAAAATCACGCCGAAACGTCGGAAAGTAGAAGAACTATCTGTTTCCATTATTGAAATTTCAGTCTATTCAAAGAAATTGTCATGAACGACAATACACGCTTGTTCAGGCATTCTTCGATGTACACATAGGATGTCATCGTCGAGAATGTAACGAATGGTTCCGTTTTCAGGCCACAACTGCAAATCGCTTGCCAAATCATGGCCATTTTTCCGAGCATGTCGAAGAATTTCAATCTATTCGGCACCTCCCCACGTCCAGTTGTAATGTAAAAATTTTGACTGGTAAGCTGATTAAAGTCGAGTTTGACGTATGTTTCGTAATCCATCCAAGTACAGCCCTCGTCTTGCGTCAAAACACGGTCGTACAAGAGGCTTTCACGCTTTTTGGCCACGGAATTCTACTTCATGTGCAGGTTTGGATCTTTACTGAACCAACTTTAAAGTTTGTGTTGTACCTTCTGACCACATCTTAAATCAAAGGCTGTGGATGGCTTTAACTCACGCCTTGCTGCGCAACTGACGCTCCCTGGTGCCAGTTTTTCGAAGGTTCACTGATTTATTTCTACACTCAGGGTTTCTTTATAGGTTTTGAGAACTTAAAAAACTGTTGTTTTTGGATTCTTCAGCTCTTTAGCCAGCTTGGATCTTCCAGGTGTTTGTGTACAATAGTTTTTCATCTCTCGCGTTACATTTGACGTTATTTCTGAACGCGATCATCGACTACTTTGATCAAACTTTCAGCAGTTGTTCTTTATAGAAGAGTAGACAAACCACTGTCAAACATTTTCGATTCCCAACATTAGAGGCATGTTAGCGGCGTGCGAGGGGCTTTTAGTCAGCCCTTATAGGACAAGTTGTCAAAAATCTTCGTCATACTGTTCCAGTTACATTTCAGAGATGGCAGTTGGAGTGATCAAAGAGTCCGGTTTAATGCCTTCCGAAACGAGTGGATTATCCAGTCATGGTACCACTAAATAAAATATTTAAATGTAATCATATATTGCTTATAAGCGCATGCCAGTCTTTTAGGAATATAGTAATAATGTTATATAAAATTGCATATAAAATATTATGAATACTATACAATACTGGTGAATTCCATGGATGATTTGAAATTAAATATGTTTTAGGGAAAAGTTTGTCGAAAATTTCAATATGTTGCTTCGTTTCCTTGGTTTGCAATAATCATTTTTGGGGATTCTCATAAGTATTTTAATTAGTTAAGTGAACCATGTGATATGCCATGTGATAACCACAATGGAACTGACTCTTCGCTTCAGCTTGTGACAAAGAATCCGTACTGAGCCCTTGCGGCACGGCAAGCTGGCAGCGCAAGGAAAGAGAGCGTATCTGCTTTTGTAATAAAAACTCGATAAGCTTTCGCAAGGTTATTGTACGCACAATCATACAGTGGATGGACATTTCTCATTGAAGATGATGACGTCATTTTTGACAAACAATTTTTTTTATCAGCTAACAATCCCCTTTCGAAAAAAGGTCCTGAATTAGTTCTCTCCACATTCATTTCGCAACAAAAATCGAACCTAATTGTGCGTGGGTGTATTTGCATTTATGTTTGTTGTTTGTTGGATGTCAGTGAACCTACAAATATTTCATCAAATTCATCTTATCAAAGTAGCCTTAAAATTCAAGCCTGAAGTTATCATGCATCAAAAATTGTCAATACGAGTGACGCTTTTCCTATCATATGATCAATACTGGAATCCATAATAGGATTCCGGTTACTTGAAATTTTTAAATGATATATTTCTTAAAAAATACTACGACAATTCCAAAAAATACTACGACAATTCCAAAAATCTGTCAAAGTTACCCCGTGTTGCCATAGAAAAGTGCAAAAAACAAATATAACTTATACATATAACATTTTGTAATGAAGGTTTGTTATGGTGAAACAAAATTTTATAGATATTTTAGAAAATTGTATCAATATTTCTAGGAATGACAACTGGATATATGTTCTATTTTGGCTTCTGTAAGAAACTTGTTTCAAAATTTTCAGAAAAAGTTTGCTTATGCTGATATTAGTTTGAAGTTTCACCTAGATTTGTAATAGTTTTGATCTTTTTTGTTATGCCTTTTGATCGGATATGTATTCATACGTACACCCAACCAAAGAGTGATAAATTTTCTTATGGCTTTGTTAGATATTCCACGATTGGATGCTAGTGTAGATCGCTTCAACAGAGGATACTACAAAACAGGAACAGGAAAAGTTTTGACAAAGCATTTGTTTACAGAACATCCAAACAAACATCGGTGTTGAATTAGAGCTTGTTCAAGCAAATTTGGAGAAGCTGTTCAGCTGTTTCTTCTAGAATAGCTGAATAGCTTCTCCAAATTTGTTTGAACAAGCTCTAATTCAACACTGGTGTTTGTTGGGATTTGCAAAAATTGAAAATTCAGTCTGGACCGTGGACTCTGAGAATACTTAACCTCATCTTTTGCCTATGGGCTAGCACATGGCTTAAAGCTTGAAGGGAATTCCTGTTCGACCATCTCAAATCCACGTTGCAGGACATATAAAGCTTGCCTGTGTATAAATATATGCCTATACAGGCAAAAGAGTTGATGGAACAAGATGGAAAAAGGCAACAACGTTATTAAATTCTACCACTTCAAAATATATCCAATTGCTGTAGGATTTTCTGACAGAGGATGATAAGAAGTGTGTCGTGACGTTTTATGCCAATTTGAATAGGAGAGTGTTGGAGTCACCCTAGCATTAAGAGCATATCATTTCGTTGCAAATACTCTTGTATATTCTCCTGAACTAATCTCGTTGACGCCAACCTATAGACTTTTTCAGCAATCTCTCTTACTTATCACTAGCCTGCTGGTCTTCTAATGTTTGCATTAAAAAAATGGACAAAAGTTCCCGATTTTTCATGAGTTTACCTTCACTCGCACTGACAAAACTACCCATGAAGCATCAATCATAGTAACCCATGAGTCAACAGACAAAATTTGACAGTTCTAACAGTCGAACTCTAACCGTGATGGCAAATACAGTGAAGCAACTCCGTTCAGAAATGTGCGCGTTCAAAGAATGGCACCCCGCCGCTTCGAAAACGGACATCGTGCGGCACTTTGTGGACGCCGGATACGCCCGTTCCGGCATCTACAACATCTTGGTACTATTAGGCAACAATCAAGCATCGAAAGAAAGCCCGATCGAAGGAAGCCGCAGGTAAGGATGCCGAAGAAAGACCGGGATAGTGGCTACATCGCAGCGTGCGCGGCCGGAGGTCGGTTCAACCGGCCAAACAGTGAAAAAGTAACTGGCGAACATGAACATACATGTCGGAAGCGGATGTCGCGTCCCTGGTTTCGGGTTGCAGGCAATGACGCAGCGGCGGGCTGAATAAGATGGTCAACTCGATTTTTCCGGCAAATCGTGACGTGACGGTGGTGATGGACGACGAGACCGATCTCACCCTGGATGGCAACGGCTGGCAGGACACTTTGTATTTTACTTCCCCCACCAAGGATGTGAGCTCCGAGGTGAAGTTCATTTCACACACCAAGTTCTCCAAGAAGGTGCCGCTGTGGCTGACAATCAGCGAGAAGGGGATGTCAAAGCCGCTCTTCTTTCGCTCTGAACTGGCCGTGAACGGGGAAATGCATAGTACGGAATGCCTGCCTGAAGTTGCGTTGTTCATCAAGAAATACCACAAGGATGAAGACGAGGTGTTCTGGCCGGATCTGGCGTCGGCCGACTACTCGAAGCGATCGTTGGAGGAGATGGAGTGGCTGAATATCGATGTGGTTACCCAAGTCAGTGAACCCGCCCAACTTCCCCCAGCTGCGGCCCATTGAGAATTCCTGGGCCAATCTGAAGCGTAAGATCTACTCCAACAATTTTGTCTCGTAAACTGAGGAGGAATTGATAAATAAAAGGAAGGAAGAACTCAAAGACATGCCTACATGCATGTTTTCGTCCGCCATGGTGAACGTTCCGGTTAATTGCCGGAGCTTTTAGGGCTTTTTTCAATCACCATCTGATCAACCTTCTAAATTTATCAAATGCAAAACGTTAGTGAGAAAAAATGACTTCCGATATAGATGTACAGATAGCTATAGACAATCCCTCAACGTAGATTGGGATCATTTCCTCACAGCTTTGAAATGTGCTTCAATAGACTATATCCAAACGAGTCAAAAAATATAACGTTGAACAGAACGCATCTCGGTAGCCTGGTTTCGTTTCCGCAGTAAACGTGTCGTTTTGGTTATTTCAGCAAGTGAGAGAACAGTCCTCCAATAGCAAAATCGCCCTTCTAACTTTGCCGCGATTACAGAGAGTATGTTCAAATAATTTCGTTGCGAAAACAACGGATAATTTGATCAAAAAGGCGACCAATGAACTGAAGAATATGCCTACATGCTTCTTTTTTCACCTATGGCCAAAGTTCCATCTAACTGCCGCAAGGTGCCGTGACAGGGAGTAAAAGTATTTTTGTGAAGTTTTCAATTTCTTTGTAAATAAATGCAATTTGATATGTTAAGTTCCGTTCTTTTTTACAATCCGTTCAAAAATAGTCGTTTTTAATTATTTAAAGGGTGTTCCGAACGCAATTTGGTCAATCAGTAATGTGTGTGAGTCGATCGAAGTTTTTATTAAAACTTCAAGCTCAGTTAATAGAAATATTCAACTAAGCTTCCTTTTTACCGAATGAAAATTGCCGGGTATTTCGTTTAACACCTGCCATAAGATTCTGTACTGTCCCTTGTCCTTTTTATTCGCCGCAGAATGCCAGTTTGCCTTGAAGTGTTTCTCGCCCACATCAGATTTTTGTGTCTTCTTGAGGTTCCGCTCTGCCGTATTGGGAGGATTCTTGTCCTTGGGCACCACTTGAACGTTGTTTGCAGCATACCACTCCATGGCCTCCGTAATGGCAAGATGCCAAATCCGGTCAAAATAGAGCGAATCAATTATGTCGCTTCGGGAAAGGCAGTAGACGTTAATATAGGCACTCGCTCAGATAAATTTCCTGGTTGACGGTTCCGGTCACAATGTAAACGTTTTTCTTCTAGCCACAGGTAAATATGGCCTGCCACACCGTTTATTTCTTTAACTTTAACAGTTTAATGTGCTTGAAAATATCTGTCACCTTCCCCCGTCCGGTTGCCGTATAAAATTCCTGCCTTGATGTAAGTTTCATCGTCCTGCACCATGCAATCAATATTTGTCAGCATTGCCCTGTACAACCTTCGCGATCGTGCTTTGGCCGACGTGTTTTCCTGGATGTCGACAAACGTTCACCGAACACTTTTAATACGTTCATAACAGTTGATTGAGCCACATTCGACACATTTCGCCAACTTGGCGTGAGAGTAGTTAGGATTTTCGCTATGCACGTTCCATTTTGATGCGTTTGCTTCTCTTCCTACGACGACATTTTGATAATTGAGTGCTTATCTCAAAATCAAAATAGAAGTAGATGCTTCACGCACACAGCTCTCAAAATGAGGGTTGCGCAAATTTTTAATGCACGATGAAGGAAATACGTCAAGTTTAAGTCGATCAAATTTTCATCGGACACCCTTTATTATATTGCATTATTTTTTCCGTACGTGCCCTGTTGTCAACAAGAAATGTTTCTAAAAACTTTGAAATATCATACTCATTGATCTATAAGATATTTTTAGTTTTTTTCTATTGTTGTTTACTTAAGATTCAGTATTTTCTATTTTAAAGCAATTACTAATATTTATCAGGACTTATCTTGAATAACTATGCGAGCCACTTACATGTCATCGATCATGAGAGGAAGCTCACAAATCTGCCATTCTGACGAACATCATCGGTATAAATCACAGCCAAAGAGTACGATCCCTTAATGGGAGCCTTTTCGGATCTCGCTCAACCTCCGCTCCGGATCTGATCCCTTCGGTCTCCGCACACAGACATAGTTGCTCATCGCCTCGTTGCTCAACCCACAAACTAGCCCCACGGGAGGAAGCGACGTACCTTCCTATATATATGAAGGTAACAACTCTCTGCCGCTATCACCGACATATGCATAAATTAATCGAGATTTATTTGCATTTGTCAGGTATAAATACATCAATTCGTTCAATTATTTTTGACATAATACAAAATAAATGGCCACCGGAAAGTGCATCGCACAAACATTCATCGTGCGTGCTCGACTCCAGGGCTGGTTAACCAACGACATGGAAATCCGCGAAACGTGGCGGCGCCTATCTTTAATTTCAATTGTATTCAGCAAAAAAAAATACATCTAGCTATGTTGCATTTATGTTCGCCAATTTCACATCAACCAAGGCCCAAATTTGTCCTCGAATCAAATTTCTATTCCATCGCAGCGCAGCGCAAAACCGCGCCATACAATGTGTGTATGGAATAAATGCAAATGTCGAAACTGCAGCGGATGATGCAAATAACAAAAAAACGCTCATCGCGGCGTCGTCGTCGTCGTCGTGGTCGAAGGGCGATTGCAGCGGTGGACAACAATCACATCTAATCAAAGGAGTGCCGCCCCGGGTGAATGGGGTGGCGACAAGAAAGCATGTGTAGGACACCAATCCGACACCGCCGGGCTTCGTATATCGCACCAAGTTTATCTTTGAAATTAATAATTATGCGCGCGCCTTCCAAGGGCTTAAAGTGCAATGTTTGACCGCCAAAATCGGACCGCCGCCAGTTCCTTCTTAAGGTTGTAATGACCGAGTGGGCGGATGCATTTTCAGTTGACAAGAACAATGGTCTAGCGCGCGTATTGCGAACGGAGACAATGTGCAATTTGTCGGTTTGATGGTTCAAAAGAAACGTTCCGTTCGCCATGCACATTGGGGACGCTTCTCGGAACTTTGATGGTCAGTCTCGGGTTTTCGCGTTTGAAAGTGTCGCCGAAAGATTGGTTTTTTGAAGTTTAAGGTTGAGTAGTTCAGAGAGCTTGAGTTTAAGCTTGATCGCACACGTTTCGTAGTTGCTACTCCGTCATTGACCTGAACCAGCAAAATTTCACGTAGATCCAAGCGAATGTAGCCTACAGGGAAGGCCAAAATTAGCGACGCAGTATTTTGGTTCAGTGTGGAATTCTTCTAGCCATCGCTAGAGCCATCTGGTTGCCAGCATATTAAAGAGGGACTGATTAATATGTAAACAAACTAGTGTTCGCTAGATTGCGTCTACAGGAAGTGCCTAAGAAGTGCTAGATTCCGTTGATAAGAAGTGCCTGGATATAAAGGGCGTACGGAGTCAAATTGCGACACACAAATTTTCGACAAAATTCGCCCGATCAACCAACCATCTTCAAACTTTCAGGGAGTAAAATAAAACATGTTTTGAATAATTTCTCTTGTTTGTTTTATTTATTTTCAATTCTATATCGAAATGCACGAGCCTTCTTCTTTAAACTACTCATAAGGTTCTGTACAACATTTGGATCAACTTTTTTTTTTGCGTGGCAATCCATTTTTTCCTCCTATCTTCCTCTAATTTCACTCCCTTAGGATGCTTCCGAAATGCCTGCTTCATGATGGCCCAGTAATCAATAGGCCACAGTTCCGGTGCGTTCGGCGGGTTGAGATGCTTCGCCACGAACTTGACCTCCTTGTCATCGTACCACTGCAAATCCTCTTTCGAGTAATGGCACGAGGCCAAATCCGGCCAGAAAATCGTGGAACCATCGTGTACCTTAGAAGAGGAAGTAGACGCTTTTGGAAGCATTCCTTTAGGTACACATGCCCAATGACCGTTCCAGTTGTCACAAATGGGGTGCTCCGCTTTCCACACGAGCAAATTGTTCGCCAAATCATACATTATTTTGGTAAACTTTGACATCTTCTGTTTTCTAACGTCCTCATTGACATCGAATTTATGATATGTAGTGAAAAACCGGACCCCCGGAAGCTGACGGAAGTCTGCTTGTACATACGTCTCATCATCCATAACGAGGCAATGTGGTTTCGTCAACATCTGGGTGTAGAGCTTCCGTGCACGTGTTTTACCTACCGTATTCTGCCGTTCATCGCGATTAGGTGCTTTTTGGATTTTGTACGTGTGTTGTCTTTCACGTTTTCACGTATCTTGCACGAAAGTTTTGGTAAGATTCAGTTTCTTCGCCACATATCGAAATGAACTGTTGAGATTCCTCTTGAAAGCTTGAAATACCCGCTTGTGATCAAACGTTCGTGGTACCGATTTTAAACACCGAGACACCGTAGAGTTTACCATTCCCAGCTTCCTGCTGATGGCACGATGAGAAAGATCCGGATTTTCGAGGTACGTGCGCAACATTTCTTTGCGCCAGTGCTGTTCTTCCGACTCCATCTTCGCAACGATTACACATCTGTGCGTGCAACTTCCACAACGGAAACAAATATACATTGAACTTATTCCACCCAAAATTTCAGTAGAAAACACCCAGCGGGTAAAAAGTTACAGCCATTTAAAAGTGGTGCAATTTGATTCCGTACAACCTTTAGATGTCTCCAAGGAAACTATCAGATCAGTTCTCAAAGTAGATTTGAGATTGGTGCCGTACAAGCAAAGAAAACTTCATGGACTTTCGGAAGATAACAAGAAAAACAGAGTTATTCGTTGTTGCGAATTACTTCATCGGTACGGTGATTCCATGATTGTGTTTTCGGATGAGAAAAAATTCGTATTGCAGCAAAGTTTCAACGCTCAAAATGACAGGGTCTTAGCATTCAGGATATCCCTTCTTCAATTTGCGCAGATCAATGTTTCCAAAATCCTACTTCGGTCATGGATAAGGGTGTAAAAATCAACACAGCATACTACGTAAAAGAGGTCCTGGAAAAGCATTTGAAGAAGCATACTTTCGCGATGTTCAGTAATCGCAAATGGGATTCGGCGCCGTCCCACGGAGAAAAGATTACCCAAGCATGGTGCATCAACAATTTGCCAGACTTCATTCCTAAGGAATTGTGGCCAGCTTCTTTGCCAGATGCAAATCATCTGGATTTCTCTATTTGGGAAATGATGGAAGCTCACTTTCGAGATCTCAAACCAATGGGTATTGAAACATTCAAAGCTACCATGCAGAAGATATGGGTTGAAATCCCTGAAAACCGGGTGCGTGCCGCTTGTAATGCCTTTCCGAAGAGACTGAGGGCAATCATTAAAGCTAAAGGCGATAAAATCGAAATGTTAATATGTACACATAAACAATAAATTGCTGGATTAGCAGTTGCTGGACTCTGTTGAGTTTCTTAAAATCCCACAAATATTCGAAAGCAGCCCTGTCAAAAAGAGTCACCCTCTATGTCAGGGGTGACTCAAACTGCGTCTGTCGTCACCGAGTTGGAGTGCGAAAAAATGGAGCAGCTGTATCGTTCTCAAGATACGCGTGAACTCTACAATAAGCTCAACGCCTTTCGTTAAGGCTTCTTGCCGCGAGTCGAAATGTGTTGGGATAATGATCGAGCTGTCTTGACGGATGGACGTGAGGTGATTGAAAGGATTGGAAGCAGCACCTGAATACCAAGACAGCAGGAGGAATGGCTTCATCGGTATTGTGGACGAGGGTGATTTGGCAACCAGTGATGTCCATATCCTCAGTGTGGTTAAGAGAGATTTCAATTTGTCCACACACTTTTCCGACGTCAACGAGAGCTGTTCTCTCTTGTTTAAATTCACCAACGTGTTTGCATGCGAGTAGCGCATGTGAGTGGAAAAAAATGGACTTTATTCACACAACACTCAATCGCTCTAGAGCGAGAAGAAGAGCTTTCAAATTCACAGAAGCGAATGCAGATAAATTCCCTGAAGCGAGTTCCCCAGTCTGCTAATATACAGCAGTGGTGGCAAATTCGCTTTAACGCTACATAATAAAGAAAGAAAGAAGAAGTGCATAAAAAAAAGGGACAAGTGTACGCGGCAGCGATCGCAGGCGAGAACACGTGGGCGATGACAGACGAGAGCACGTGAGAGCCATCGTTTAAAAGAGAGAGAGTGATTCACACACTCCAAACCATCCCATCACATCCGCACACTTTCACTCTGTCTATTTAGGGGTGATTCAAAAATAACATCCAGCAAATTTCAGGTTTTTATATCCCCCCACCCCTTCTGTCACACCTTGTTACAAATGATTTTCAACAAAACCAAACTTCGACACAGTTTCAGAATGAAGCACAGCTCGTAAAAAGTATTCGCGCTCTCACGACTAAGTGTGTATTTTCATTAGCCGTATACTCAAACTCCTCGACGCTTTTGTTTTCGTAGCAACGCCGATAAAAATAGATTACTTAATGCAAAATAGTTGGATGACACATTTTTATAATCCCCCTCCCTCCACCTGTCACATATATATTTTGGTACTCCCCTCCCCCCTTCTAATGAGTGGACGTCGTTTTTGAATAACCCCTTATCACCGCATAAAAGAGCACTTTGCTTTATCTGCGATGAGTTTCTGATGTATCCAGGGTTGCCACATGCACTGATTTATCTAGATTGACAAAGATTTTTTTCATTTTTTTCATACAGATGTTTGTAAAGATAACAGATTTTTGAGGAAAACCAGGATTTTTAAGGTTTTTGCCACTCAAACACCTCAATCAGAAATTTGAGAAAATTTCTTAGAATATCTCAAACATTCTCATGCATTCCTCTTTGTGCCAGTTACGCATGCAAAAAACTGCCATTGTACCTGGAACAAATGATGCGATTCATCTAGAGTTACTTGTCCTGCAGCCTCAAACGATCCAAGAAATTCCACCTGACACAGTTATGCATCCGTCTGCCACTAGATGGCTGGCATTGGAGTCAGTTTTCAAATGGAACGGTTTTCGGAGCTCGTGTTGTTTTTCTAGTTCTAATCCAACTGAGACTGATTGTTCTCACCTTAATGACCAGATGACGGTCAGAAGGGCTTGAGTGCCATGGTTGAACATGAGTCCCTCGTATACTGATCTTTTTTGCTTTTACAACACACAATTTTTACCAAGATTTTTGGCAGGTAAAGACAGGTAAAAAAGATTTTTTTGGCAAAAATAAAGATGGAACGAAAAATAATGTGGCAACCCTGGTCGGTATCCTCTGTGAACGTAAAAATCTCACTTACCGGCGTAACATTTGTGCGGAATGACGTTTCTGACGACAACTCCCATGATAAGTGAGGTTAAGGATGTTATCGAATAGGGCCTGTTCATAAACCACGTAGACTTACTTTTGAACATCTCAACCCCCCCCCCCCCTTCGTAGACTTTCCTCCATACAATTTTTTAAATTTTTGTATGGAGCGTAGACTTTTGCCAAACCCCCCCCTCCCCACAGAAAAGTCTACGTGGTTTATGAATAGCCCCATAGCTTAAGAATAACAAGGCAGTTGAGAAGGATGGCATTGGAGTGGAACCTATAAAAAAGGGACCGGATAAGTTGGCGACTTGTTTGCTTTGACTGATAGTCAGTGTCTGGGATACAGAACCACTACTGAAAGAGGGAGTTATATGTCCAATAGAAAAAAAAGGGTAACAAGTTAAAATTTGAGTACTTTGGAGCAATCATTAGTCTCAACGCAACCTACAAAGTGCTGTCCCAGATTATCTTCCATCGTCTATCGCCGATAGCAAGCAGATTGGATCATCTTTAGGGGTGTATGCGAAAACGGCATATGGAGGAGGAGAATGAACCACGAGCTGGCGCAGCTCTATGGCGAACACAGTATCCAGAAAGTCGCCCAAACTGGAAGGGTACAATGGGCGGGACATAATAATGTTGGACAACAACCCCGCAAAAATGCTGTTTGCTTCAAATCCGACCGGTTCAGCTTGACGATAGCCCAATATTGTTCGATTGGGCGGAGCTCTGGCGTTTTGGGAAGGTTCTTGTTGTTGCGCACCACTTGAACGTTGTTGGCAGCATACCATTTCATGGCCTTTTTTCCGTAATAGCAAGATGTCAAATCTGGTCAAAACAGAACGGAACAATAATGTCGCTTCAGGAAAGGCAGTAGACGTTTTTGTAGGCATTCGCTCAGATAAATTTCCTGGTTGACGGTTCCGGTCGTAATGTTAACGTTGCTCTTCAAGCCACAGGTACGGATGGCCTCCCAGTAAACACAAAATCGTATATGATAGCGGATATAAGTACAAAGTGGAGGCGATATTCGTACATGCGTCCATTGGTTTCATGTAAAATGAACGTATATCGCCTCCACTTTGCACCCTTATCCTCTATCATATACGATTATGTGTTTGCTGGGCTGCCAAAATGCTGTTTAAATTCTGCCTTGACGTAAGTTTCATCGTCATGTACCACGCCATCAAACTTCGTCTGCATCGTCGTGTACAACTTTCGCGATCGTGCTTTGGCCGACGTGTTTTGTTTATTGTCGCGATTTGGAGTCACCACTTTCTTGTAAGTCGACAGTCCAGCTCGTGTTTAGCTCTATCCACGGTTGAGGCGCCACTCCCAGCTTCTTTGCGACATCTTGGACGGAGAGTTTGGGCTTCCGCTTGAAACAGCGGGCAACTGTTTTTGTCGTCACTGTGGCCTCCGGCTTTCAATTTCCCCCAGATCCAGCTTTCCTGGAACGTTCACCAAACACTTTTAATACGTTGGTAAAAGTTGATTTAGCCACATTCAACAATTTCGCCAACTTGGCGTGAGAGTAGTTTGGATTTTTGCCATGCACGTGCATAATTTTGATGCGTTGCTTCTCTTCCTTCGTCGATATTTTGATATTTGAAGTGCTTATATTAAAATCAAAATATAGGAATGATGCTTCACGCACACATCTTCAAAATGCACGATGAGAGGAAATGCGTCAAGTTTATTTCGACCAAATGATGATCGAAACACCCTTTATGTAAGTAACTAAGTAAGTATGTCGAATTAGAACCAGCTTGGATCCAGCCTGTTAACTTCCTGAGATCGGGTTTATTTCCGTTGCCGTTTCCGTTTGGCTTCCGCTATCATTGTGTTTGGGCCATTAGTGTTGATGAACCATAGACAATCTGCTCAAAAAAAGCAAACCTGCAAAACTTTCATCTCCTCGTTCCTTGTTCTCTGCATCTTTAAAGCAATATTGTTCTCTACGTATCAACGCAAGCGCCGCTTTATTATTCATCAAAAACATTGTTTTTACAATCCGAATAAAAAAAATCAGTGCCAACATTAGATAAGGGCGAATCTGGTTTTGTAAACAAACATTTTGTCTGCTAATTTCTCGGAAGTTGAAAACAATTCCTTCAAATTGAATATATCAGCGGATAGAGATAAAGTTCCTCCTCCTTAAAGATTGCTTAATTTGTATTTGTGACCTTTTGTTCAAGAGAAAATGAATACGTTTACATAAGCAGATTCGCCCTCATCTAATTTTGGCGCTGAATTCAACTATTACGATCCGGATTCAGTTGACTTCAGTTGACACTGTTTCATCACACTTAATTACAAAAATTGGCCACGAGGTGCAAGAAATGTTTTCCGAATGATACTTTTTCGTATTATTTCACTACTTTTGAAAGTGTGAAGCACAGCCTCCTTTTATAAATTTGTTAACTGAAGTCAGGTCACAAACAGAAACCGAAGTTGTCTAAATAACATAGAACTTACTTTTTTTTTTGTTGAAGCTTTTCCATCGTTGGTATGAATTGTTATTGTAAAAATGAAATAATGGCAATTTCAGGTTGATTTTGATGTTTGCTAAGCATTTTCTGGTCATATTTTATAACTTGTAATTGACATAACAGAACAACCGTAGATAATCCTAATAAATGGATAATATCAGAAACCATTCACGGTATGTTCGATCCGTTTTCCTAAATCGCTTTCCAAAATTGGAAGAAATTAGATTCCCAATCGGCCAGACAGGCCACAACAATCAGCGAACAATCGAATACCACCACCGCCGCCACCACCATCGGGGGTAGCAAATGCGTTCCTCTTCTCCGCTTTAGTTTGACGGGGAATTTATCGATTGTTCGCTTTAATAGAATCATACCGAAATTCAGCGTTATTTGCTGATTAATAGATTACCGATGACGCAGCCGAATTTTCTCCAATTCAGCGGCACAATCAGCGCGCAAGGGGCTCATTATTCAAAATCTCTTCTGATCCCTCCCATCCTGCCTCGAGCTTCAAAAACATGGCCAATGATGGTGCAGCTACCTTTCGGTCAAGGTGCTTGTTATGGATCTTCCCTCGAAGAATATCGGATGATTCCCAGATTTTCAAAACCCGATCGGAGGATCTCGCGCAATCTATCGTTGTGGTTAGATTTGATTGGGAAATCGCAACGGGGAGTATGTAAAACATATGATGTTTGTAATCATTCCACCCTCTTCTTGTTTGCGCTGCTTCTTGTTGGCAATGAGTATCGATTTTTGATTTTCTTCTCTTTTTTTTGGTGGGGGAGCATGTTTCATTGTGATTGGTACTATAATGGCATCGTATGGATATCTCCAGGGAGGGGATTGTTAATTGCTGGCTCCAAACACAGCAAGTTCAGGCGCGCAGCTTCGTGGGTCTATATGGGAAATTGTGGCTCGGTATGTAGTCATGATTATTGATCTGTCATGATCGGAGATTTTTTTCCCAGTGATTGTTGTTGTTGTTGTATTCCTCGTAGGGTAATGTTATATGACTGTTGTTCGATTGTTGCGGATAATGAAGAAATGATCAGTACAATCGGTATGATTGTCTGATATCATCGTGATCCGTTACCGGAATAAAAAAAAAAGCTTGCTGGGATTGAGGCGGTTGGAGGAAGGCCATACGTGATCGATTGTCGGTATAATCGGCGCATTGTGACTCAATCGAAGGAATGTCTAGCGGTGAATGACTAAGCCAGATTGTTATAATGGGTTTTTGATACTTTCCAAAACAATTGCTTTTAAGATAAAGTTTTTGGTTAACATGGACTTGGAAATGGAACGTTTTGAATCCTTTTCCTAAAAATATTTACTTGGGCAAACGATTCTTAAACCATTGAGAATGCTGTTGGAACAAACCTTAATTACGTTGTAAACATGCTCATAAAACTAAATAGGTTTTAAAATGACAAATCCGACACAGCTGCAGGTTGAAACTCTGCATAGCATTAGCATTAGCATTGACGTTTGCACACCACTTGGATGGAGCTAGGATGAGGGATAATTCGTTGAAGACATTGCATGTCACCATGAAACGGAGCCACGAACTGATACGTTTCTTCATGCAATAATCTCCACGAAGAGACTCCTCGATCGCTCATCTGGCCACGTCCATGCAACCGTTGGAGATAGGGAGGATTTGGTATAGAAGACACGGGAAGCCACGTAGTCTCCAGTAAATCTATGTCCATTTGGAATCCGGAATTATAAAACCAACGGATTGGCGTACAAATACGTTTAATACATCAAAAAAAGTTGTGATTCACTGTACCTTAAGGAAAAAATATCAATACAAATCATTTCTCTTCGTTTCGTATGAAAATTCTCACTTTCTTCTTCATTCCTCCTATCAAGCGCTGCATACCTCCGGAGTCAACTTCCTTGGCACGTTTGTTCCAAATTTTGGTCATCTGAGACACGAGCCATATTTACAGTTTTCTTAAGCTTCAGCGTCATTATTCTTATCTAATCTAATCTAATCTCACACTAACGCAGGCAATTCTTGAAGGCATCCTGGAAAATGATGATTTCCGGAAAACAACATTTTTCTTGTCATCGGCCAGGCCAACTGCGTAGTGTGTGCCGCAGAGAGGATTCCAAGAACTAGAGCGGTTCCAGAAAGATCTAAAATCGCTCTACTACTCTGAATCAAGGGAAGGAAGAAAGCGTGGAACTCCCGTACCAAACGCTTCCAGGTAGAGTTAAACAGTGTGATAATTTGTACTTTATCGTTGGGAGCAGAGATGCTAGAAAGATTAGTTTATGCTCCTTTTGCCTGTGGGTGAACTTTTGGCATTTGAACCAAAAGTCTGGCAATAATTGCCAAGGTTATAGCGCCTTATTTCGCGAGAATAACATGTGTACTGTCTGCATGACTTTCGATTGTGGTCCTGCTGCAATTGTAGATGGACTTGCATTATCATTGCCATGAAGGGGAAAAAAATTAAATTTTCATGCAATATTCGGAAATTCCATGGATGATCCAAAACTATATACCGTATAGAGAATGCTTACATTTTTCGTGGTAGGGTAAGATTTCAGCATGCAGGCTTACCGGGGTCGCGCTGCGTACATTGCGTTGGTGGGACTGCCTCCTATGGTATAGCTGACGAGATGCAGCGTTCCTTACTCAGCCGCTGGTGGACAGACGCTCAGCACGCACCTCCTCAATCTAGCTGAAGTCAGAAGGACAACAGTGCCCAGGCTGCACTACCAGTTAAGTACGCCACCCTTAGCTGGCGGTCTTTGCCATCTCTTGACCCGTGGAAGCATGAGGTAGGAACTTGTGAGGACCAGAGCTATGTTGCGGGAACGCACGCTCCATCACAGTTGTCGACTTAACATTTTGCAGCCCTTAAGTTTCAGCGTCATTATTGCCCAAAATCTCTCGATGAGCCGGAACTGTGGACAGTTGGGTGGATTTATGTTTTTATCGATGAAATCTACGTTATCATCGCGGTACCACTGGATAACTTCCCGGCTGTAGTGGCAACTCGTCAAATCTAGCCAAAACCTCACGGGACCTTTAGGGAACGTCCATTAATTATGTCACGCAAACAGTGACTTTTTAGAACCCCCCTTGTCACTTTTTGTATGGACCTTCACATTTTTTTGTAAGGATCGTCACGTTTACCCCAACGCCCATCCCTGCGTGATTTACTGCGTGACATAATTAATGGACCTCCCCTTATGGGCTTTAATGAGAGGTAGAACGCTGTTTTTGAGGCATTCTTCCTTGTTTAGCTTTGAGTCCATCTTCTCACTCGTCACGAGCACTTTGGTCTTTGCTCCGCAGCTGCATATCCCTTGCCAAATCCCCGGATTTTTTTAGCAAATTTGTCCATAAAAGCAAACTTAAACTTCGCAGGAACATCTCCTCGTGCCGTCGCCATGTAGAATTGTTGGCCAGGAAGCTGTCCGAAATCCATTTTGACGTAGGTTTCATCGTCGATGAGCAGGCATCCTTGGTACTTCGTCAAAACCTGCTGGTACAATTTCCGAGCTCGAGTTTTGGTGACGAAACTTTGCTTCAACGTTCTGTTTGGTTGCTTGCTGACTCGATAAGAACGATATTCTGCTCACAAACGAATTCTTCGAACGGTACTGCTAGCAGCAGCGTATTTTTGTGCGATTTCATTTCTGATAGTCCAGGGTTTGCTTTGATGGTTCTCAATACCTTCTGGTTTAGCTTGCGGTCATATGTTCCACTACGACGCTTACCTTGAGGCACTCAATCCACGCTCCTTCGCTCCTTGAAACGTTTGAGCACATCATACACGGTTGATTTGGCGATTTTCAAAGTTTTTGCGACTTTTATTGCGGACCACGGGTTTATCAACGTGGGTGTGCAGAATTTTTTCTTTCCTCTCGGCTTCCATCTGGAATAACTTTTGACTCGCCGCACAAAGCACCGTGAAATTTATACCAGAGAAAGTGGGCGCCTAGGTCAACAAATGCAAGAATTCTTGCAGCGGTCACTTTCCGTGCCACTGCAACACAATACGTGATTCTGGATTCTAACTGGACAGAACTTTAGATATCAAAGGAAAAGGTAATTGAATAGCCGGAGAGAATAGTTAAACAGAAAACACTGTTTGGTGTACAGAACAAAATAAAAAAAATAAAATAAAAATAAACTTAAAAAATAATGGTCGTTGGGAGCATCTAATCTAAGAAGTTTAAGTGATGCTCCATTTTTCTTCAAACGGTTGGGCCCAAGCATTAACTAAAGTCCTAGCCCTATATGGCTTATGATTATACTGCCATTTCTCGCTCTCTGAAAAGAAAAAGAATGCCGAAGAGTAGAAGAACGGGTGATGAATGAATACGTGTCTGATTTCTTGGATTTCTGAAACAACATTGCGTTACTTCATTATTGCATTATATTTATAACTCCAAGTAACCACTTTTAATTCAAGTACTCAAACCTTACATTAAACACCATGGGATAGTAGACTTGGCTTCGCAGCACTAGAAGTGTACAGTAACGTTTGCATTTAAAAAAATTGACTTTTTTTTCGGATGGTGATAAAAAAGCTAAGACAGATAATTGCTTTAGATAAATTTCCGATTGAAGGTAATTAACTAACTAACTTGCAAAACAATTCAACGCCCTTGCAAGCGGCCTTCCGGAAGTTAGCCGGAACATTCGCCATGGCAGACGAAAACATTCGTGTAGGCATGTTTTTGAGTTCAGTCTTCGTTTTATTTATCAATTCCTCCTCAGTTTTCGCGACAAAATTGTTGGAGTAGATCTTACGCTTCAGGTTGGCCTAGAAATTCTCGATGGGACGCAGCTGGAGGTTGTTGGGCGGGTTCGCCGACTTGGGTACCACATCGATATTCAGCCGCTCCATCTCCTCCAACGATTGCTTCGAGTATTGGGCCGACGCCAGATCTGGCCAGAACACCGCGTCTTCGCCCTTATGGTTTTTCTTGATGAACTTCCGGCAGACTATAAATTTCCCCGTTCACGGCCAGTCCGGACCGAAAGAAGAGCGGCTTTGACATCCCCTACTCGCTGATTGTCAGCCACAGCAGCACCTTCTTAGGGAACTTGGTGTGTGAAATGAACTTCACCTCGGAGCTCTCTTCCTTCGTGAGGGGAGTAAATTACGAAGTGCCAGTCGTTGCCATCCAGGGTGAGATAGGTCTCGTCGTCCATCACCACCGCCACGTCGCAATTCGCCGGGAAAAACGAGTTGACCATTTTGTTCAACCGCTGCCGCTGCGTCACTGCCTGCAGCTCTGAAACCAGTGGACGCGACTTCCGCTTCCTGACATGTATGGTCATGTTCGCCAGGTACTTTTTCACTGTTTAGCCGGTTAAACTGACTTCCCGGCCAAGCGCACGCAGCGATGTAGCCACTTTTCCCTCGGTATTCCTCTTCTGCATTCTATGGAGTTTTTTGTCGCTCAGGGTCGTCAGCCGTCCGGAACCAATGAGGTCTATACAGGTGGAGAAGAAGTCGTTAAGTTTTATTAGTGTAATGCAAAATTACTGTCATTGTGTTCGTGAAATGATGCACAGCCTTTTTTTTGTAAACATGCGTGACATAGATCTCCAAAAACAACAATTTACAACAGCAGCAAATCACAAGATGGAATGTTTATTTTCGGCAATTGGTATAGTTATTAAAAGGTTTCAGCTGAAAAATGCCTTTTTGTGCACTAAAAGGCTGCGGATAAAAACTTAACTTGCTTTGTTATCATTCGCTTGCTTTTGGAGTTTTACGTCACTACCCGAAATCATGGATTGTTTACCCATTTCTCCTTACTAAGACCGACAAACACCCTGCTTTTCGCCACCTGTATAGACCTCATTGGTCCGGAACCGGGCTTTCTTTCGATGCTCTGATTGTTGTCTAATAGTGCCAAGACGTTGTAGATGCCGGAACGGGCGTATTCGGCGTCCACAAAGTTCCATACCATGTCCGTACGCGGCGGGGTGCCATTCTTTAAACACGCACACTTCTGAACGGAGTTGCTTCACTGTTTTTGCCATCACGGTTAGAGTTGACTGATAGAGCTGTCAAATTTTGTCTACTGACTCATGAGCTACTGTAATGGATGCTGCATGGGTAGTTTTGTCAGTGCGGGTGAAGGTTAACCTATGAAAAGATGGTAATTTTTTTTCATTTCCAGGCAAACGTTAGTCTAATCGATTCTTGAATATAGAAATGGATCATGTGAAGAACAAAATTTACAGCATCCAATATGGTAGTTGAAGTTGGATCTGCCAGTATATGGCCAATTATGGTATTCTAAATAATTTATGAGCGTCAATAAATTCAATACAATATTGTTGTTTATTGTTCACTTCTCTGACAAGGCTCTTTACAAACCAATCAACAGGATTGAGATAAATGTTCGGCGGACAATCTGCTTCGATTTTCTGTATTAATTTGACCTGTTTTGAAAATATTCGCTCACAAGGGACAGATGTGGCAGGAATAGCTAATTTCTTCAACACTAGGCTATATAATTTAGGCTAAACTGCTTTCCTAGCATACCACCAGTAGAGGAAACTATCTTCTCTAGACAAATACGGCTCCGCTAGATACTTATCACAATCCAAATCCAATTCAAATCCAATCCAAATCCAACCCAAATCCAATCCAAATCCAATCCAAATCCAATCCAAATCCAATCCAAATCCTATTTTTAGAAATATTTTGGAAACGAGAAACTGACGAATATTATAATATTAAAAGAAAATTATATATGACGAAGAGGAAAAGAAAACTTTTTTCTTAATTTTACCGATATGCAAGCAAAACTATACAATCGTTCTCACTTGCTTCAAAATGCATAAAATAGATGTATTCACTCGCATTAATACCTCATTAAACTCACGTTTCAGTATTTTCATTTACGAATTCCTTTGCAATTGGTGATAGACGGCAACCTACACGGCCAGAAATTGAATTCAATTTGAGAGGTTACTTTACTCAGTCGAATGGGAACTGCAGCTCAGTTTCGTAAAAAGTGGAGTTACTCAGTCTATGAGTGACTCCACTATTTACGAAACTGAGTCGCAGTTCCCATGCGACTAAGTAAAGTGGCCTCTAATATTGAGTTCAATTTCTGACCGTGTACACGGCCTCAAATTTACCTCAATGTGAGAGTTCACTCTGACTCAGTCTCGTAAAAAGTGGAGTCACTCATAGACTGAGTACTACATTTTTCATAAAGCTGAGTCATACTTCACATGCGACTTAGTTAAGTGGACCTCACAATGACTTCAACTCGTGGCCGTGCAGTCACCAATTCCAAGCACTGGATTTCATATTATTATTGTTCTTCGCTCTTCCGAGCAACTGAAATTTTCATGTCAACCTACACTGCCCTTTGATTAAATTTAGAATAGCTTTCCAAATGCAATCGTTATAAGAATGGACGGATTTCACGCCAACTCGTCTTCATGATTAGCAGCACCCTCTTAGAATCTAATGAAACCTTGTGGGTGGGTAGACTATGTCTTTTCAAGCAACTTTGCATACTTTGTTTTTTCAAAATTTATCTAGACTACCATTTGTAAAGGGCTTTAGTTTTTTGATCGATTTTTTTTAAATAAAAAAAAAACAAAAAGACTTACAAAAAATTGATGCATTGGTGACTTTTAGAAAATCGTCTTAACTTTTATGAAGAAAAATGTAAAAATTGTAAACTGGATTCTTACACGCTAAAAAACAAATATTTTAAAATTTACAGTCAATTTGCAAAAAATTACTATCTGAAAATTAAACAATTTTTTTTTTTAATATAGGAAATTATAGGGAAAAAAAATTTCTATCAAAAATGTTCCTGTCCAATTTTTACCGTATATCGCGCCAACTTTTTTTGAAAATTGACATTAAATTTTCAAATATATTTTTTAGTGTGTATTAACTTTACAATTTTTACATTTTTTCATAAAAGCTAAGACAACTTTTTAAAAGTCACCCATACAATATTTCCCGAACAACACACAAGTTTTATGACGGTTGAAAATACTTTTGTAGGAACAAATTTTTGTTATAAAAAAGCTTCTTCAACATAAAAGCATGAAGATGTGCTACTCGGGTTGTTTGTAAGTCTTGTCTTCTTTGAGTGTTGTTGACAAATGTGTTGTTAGAAAAGCTTTTTTCCTTAAAAGTTCCCATCTTGCAGTGTATGGCGAACCATAAGGCAATTATATTGCCTATATTTAAAAAATAAATTTTCCAATTCAGAGATAGCCATATTTTGCATATTGACTTTAAACTTTAAAATATATTTTTTCAGTGTGTGAAAATCGATTTTACAATTTTTACAATATTTTTCACAAAAGCTTAGAAAGTTTTCTAAAAGTCACCGACACATCACTTTTTTGTAAGTCTTGTATTTTTTGAGTTATGTTGACATGAAAAATTTGTTGTTAGAAACACTTTTTTTTTTTTTCATAAAAGTGCCCATCTTGCAGTGTATGGCGAACTTTGAGTTAATTATATTGTCTTTATTAAAAAAAAATTCGTCCTATTCCAAGACAGTCATTTGCGGCAAATTGACTGTTAATTTTAAAAACATTTTGTTTTAGCGTGTAAAAATTGATTTCACAATTTTTACCATTTTTTTCTTAAAAGCTAAGACAACCTTCTAAAAGTCACTGATACATCACTATTTTGTAAGTCTTTTCCTTTCTGAGTTACGTTGATTTCAAAAAAAGTCGATCAAAAAACATAAGCCCTTTTCAAATGGGAGTCTTTATAAACTCAGAAAAAAAACAAAGTATGCAAAGTTGCTTGAAAATACATAGTCTACCCATCCACAAAGTGTCATTAGATTCCGAGAGAGTGCGGCCAACCACTGGATGAGTTGGCGTGAAATTCGTCAATGATAAAGTCAGTTACATGATAGCTTACAGTATGCAGTCTTCGAAATAGTCCGTTACAAATGTAACGCAGAGCAAACAGCAGCTAAAAAAAGAGTTGCCAGTCTGCTTTATATAGTTTGTTCATTAGTCTGAGATCCTAGATCCTAGATGAAATTTCGCCATTAAAACGAATAACTTACCTTCAAAACTAATTCGAAAAGACTTCGAGATCGAAAAACGATGAATGTGATAGGCCTTTTAATAAAATTAAACAAATACCTCAAGGTACTTTAATCAATATTGTTCAGTTTATTTTTTCTTCGTTAGACTTTACAAGGGTTTTCATTATCAATTGTTCACAGTAGTACTGCCTTTTAAATTACAATATAGTCTCCAATCTTGCTCTCCTTCCTTTTTTGGTTCCTATTCTTAACGTTGGTTGTTTATTTTATTTTTTTACAAATATTTACTGAATAGATATAGACTTTTGTGCTCCTCGCGCCTTTATTAATAATTCCATTACATCGTACATTTTGCAGTAATACTATTTCATCAAAACATTTAGACGACGACGACGACACTCGCACAATCACTTTTTTTTCATTTTATTTTCAACTCCTTCAGTTAATTCATTTTTTGTTGGTTATTCGTATGAAGCCATCAATGCATGTCCAGCACTTCCTTCATGTAGCTTCTTATTAATTAACATAATCATTAACTTTCCTCATATCAATGTACATTTTTTTTCTGTTATCGTTTTCTTAAAATCCTACTTATTTACATCAATTTTCACTAAAAAAAATTCTGCTCATTCAGTTTGAGTTTTTTTCTTCAGTAAAATATTTCATTTTTATTTCCCTAGCAGGTTGTTTCTATGTTCACCGGTGTTACAATAATACAATATGTTCAATTTCATGTTTCGTTTTGTTGCGCATATTCCTTTTTTTAATGTATGGCATTAGAAGGGATGTTTCTTTTATTTGTTCACTCGAACGCTTATTCAAACTTATTGGAAAGAAGCATTGCACATTCTGATTGTTTCCATTCAGGTTTTGAAATCATTCCATTGTTTTTTCTTTATCAGATAAATCTTTCGAATCACACGAATACTGTCACCTGGTAGAAGTGTCTAATATTTACAAAAAAAAGGTGTCTTGAAGCCTCTAATCATCGGCAAACGATTACTCATCCTGTTAACATTTCGTCTTTTGCTCCGAGCGAGCGTCGAGTGTGTGTGTGTGTGTTGTTTTAGAGTGTGATAAATTTGATCTATCTCGGGATTTTATTTTGAAGGGAGTTGTGATTATTATCTGCGTCGTATTGAATTAGATCATAAATTATATCAACCGGCAAGATATGGCCGCACGTGATGCTTTGTTTTGCTTTCGGTTTTTTTCTTTTTGTTTTGTTTCGGAGAACGATGGAGGAAATAATTGGATAAAGAGAGGCGTAATCTGCGAAGGAAGTGAGTTAAAGGTGTGTGTTTTTAAGGTTAGAGTCATAGCGCTGAATTCCCCGAAACGGCTAGGCCAAGCTCATTTGCACCTAGTAACGGTGTGTCAATTTATCATTTTCTCGCTTTCGAGAGAGGGAGTGAGAAGTGGATCTTAATTTACTTTGCTCTGTTGAGCTGCTTTTTGATTGGTGATGACTTTCGAGTTGTATGAATTGCAAAGGCTATTCTGGTTGAACGGCCGTTTTATTGCTAGTATATTTCTGTACTGTGTCTGAGCGCTTTGTTTATATCTAGAAGGATCATTTACTTCACGTACGTCAACGCAATTATCATTCTGTTTTACAAGAAAGTACAAAATGATGCGCGCAATATGAACTTCAGACAGGATATCAATTAGGCTCCATAACCACATTCATTCGACAAACATTGATGAACCTTTTTTCGAAAAACCATCGCCTAGTGCAAACAATCTATTATCGCACACAAGGAATCATCTACGAATACCAGAGATCGAAATTCTCACTCAGTTGGGTGAAAACCATGCTCTCTCTCAAGCAGGTTGTCGATGAGTAGCGAACCGTTCCTTTTTTCATCTTTTTTCTTTTTCGCCGATAATTCTTTATCCTCTCTCTTGCGTATGCGAAAATATCTCTCTCCAAAATTCAATGAAAATATTTTCTCATGTCACCTTTTTCACCGAAAACTTGCTCGTGAAACCTAGATCGTAAACGAGGAGCAAAAACCGAAAATAAGGCAAACCGCCATGGACCATCATTTTCGAATTATAATGACATGAAGAATTGTGCATTTTCAGGTGTCAACAAGTTACTGAAAAATAATTATCGGCATCTAGGATTCACTGAAAAAGAAACGATTTATCAGCTACTCATGCTCTCCGAAAATTATAAATCGACGTTGCTTTTCTTGCGAAAACTGCTGTGTGCGTATAATAGTCTCTCGCTTCTCACATTTTAATATGCTTCTCCAAGCGGGTGAAAAAGGACGTTTCTCTTCTCAAGTAGGCGAAAATTTCAGTCTCTGACTAATACAATTCAGGCACAGCAAACAGACATCCAGGCTTGAACATTTTTTCCCTATTTACTGCGTAAATTTTTAAAAGCAAACCGTTGGAAAATCAGCGCCGCCTAGTCTAGGTTTCACGAAACTAAAACTGACAGACAGTCGAATTTCAAAGCCCGCAGGTGGTGTCATCTACATACGATTAACCAAAACTAACGGAAACGAGCTGTTATTTTAAAATAACAGTTGCGGAAATTTACACACGGAGGGCTCTCCAGCTTGAGTGTCTGTTCTCTGTGGTTCAGGCAAACGCGAATGATTCAAAACGGAGAAAAGATCTGAGATAAACACGAGTAGCACAATCTTTTGGAAGTCTGTCCAATTATTTGGCTTCGCCGACGACGTTGATATCTTTAGCACCAAAATTTGAGACGATGGCCGTATCGTACATCAGACTTAAGGCTGAAGCTGGTAGGATTGGGCTTGAGATTGAGGCGTTGAAAACGAAATGCATGAAAGGAAGAGGTTCACGAGAAGACAATGTTAGCCTCCTACCACGAGTTTAGATCGACGGTGATGAAATCGAGATAGTAGACGAATTCATATATCTGGGCTCCCTGGTGACCGCCGATAACGATACCAGCTGAAAGATACAAAGGCGCATTATGGTAATTGTGCCTACTTTGGACTCCGAAGGACGCTAAGATGGAACAAAGTTCGCCGAACTACATAGTTGATCATCTTCAAGACATTAATTAGACCGGTAGTTCTCTACGGCCACGAAACATGAAAATTGCTAGTGGAGGACCAAAACGCCCTTGGTGTCTTTGAACGGCAGGTGCTGCGTACGATCTACGGTGAAGTGCAGATAGAAGACGGATCGTGGAGGAGGCGAATGAACCACGAATTGCATCAGACCCTGGGAGACCCTCCCATCATACACATCGCTAAAATCGGTCGACTACGGTGGGTGGGCATGTAGAATGTGAGACGGCAGTCCTGTTAAAATGGTTCTTGAAAACGGACCAACGGGTAAAAGAAGAGAAGGCGCGCATCGAACAACGTGAATTGACCAAGTAGAAGGCGATTTGCGGACTTTCCGCGGACATCGAGGCTGGCGAGGTAGAGCCATAGACCGAATACAATGGAGACAACTTCTGTATACAGCAGAGGCCACACCGGCCTAGGTCTGATTGGTAAGGTAAGGTTGTTGGGCCTTCCCCAATCCCCTGTCTTCCTGGCAAGAGGATGATTATCAGCCGCTCCTAATGTGGAGAACAGACGTTGTTTTTAGGCGTCCCTGACATGGAGAACAGGCGCTCAGATAGACTGCACCTTTCGAAGAGAGCAGTCCCCCTTCCCTGTCAGCATATGACTAAGGTCCTACAGGGGTTGTATACCCGCTAACGTCAAATTGATTTGATTTTATATACACGACACTAATCTCTGCCGATTCTGATTTTTCGACATTTACAAAACAATTGTGGTAATCAACCAAATCATCATGCAGAAGAAACTTTGCTTTACATGTTGATAATATAAGTTTGTTGAATTGATTAACTATTTGCTGGTGACGACATTGGAGGAGCTTAGTGACGTGTACATATAAAGCCTGTCCACGTCAAATTTCGGACACTTCTCTTTCAGTGTAGATTTTGAATTATTTCGCTGAAAGGTTTACTTATATGACAGCTGAAAACACTCCATTTTATTTCGTGGTACAACTTGTTAACTTTCTAGTTACACTCCGTAAAATGGTGTTGAACAAGTGAAAGTGCGCAAACGCATTTTTATCGAACGGAAGCTAAACCCAAATTTATCAGTACGCGATCTTGCCAAGAATCTAAAACGACCGCAAACTACCGTGTTTTGTGTTTGCAAATCATTTGACCAGCGCTTGACTGTGGATTGAAAGGTTGGAAGTTGAACAAATCGAAAATTATGTTCTCGACAAATGGACAAGAAGGTGGTAGCCATGATCAAGAAATATCCCTATCTTTCTGTGCAAGATGAGGCTCGCAAAGTTGGGAAGTCAAAATCATACGTACAAAAAGTGAAGCAGAGGCAAGGCCTGAACGCATACAGAGTGTAAAACTTTCTCAACAGTGATGACAGGAGCTTTACACCATTTTTTTGTAAATATTTTCTTGTATCATAATGGACGATGAAACAAACGTATTCGAAGACTTTAAACTGCTTCCGGTCTGGTTTTTTATACCACAATGCAAAGAAACGCCGTTTTCAATCATTTCTGAACAAATAAAGTGTCCAAATTCACGAAGAAGTATTTGATTTGGCAGGCCATATTTTGTTGTGGTCGAAAATCTAAAAGTTTCGTCTCTTCCGGCACTTTCAATGTGTACGGAAAAGAATGTCTGCAAAAGCGGTTGCCATCAGAAGCCATGGCTTTCCAGCTCTGTTTTGGCTTGATTTGGCCTCTTGTCACTATGAGAAACTCGTCCTGGAATGGTATAAGGTACAAGAGGTCAAATACGTACCAAAAACAGCCAATCAACCAAACTGTCCAGAGCTTCGCCCTATAGAGAAGTACTGGGCTCTAGTTAAGCGGAAAATCTTCGAAACTAAAATGAAAGCAAATGGTACCGATGATTTCAAGAGAAGATGGAGAATCGTTACGGCGGGCGAATCTGAAGATACCGTACGGAACCTGATGGTGGGTGTACCACAGAAAGTTCGAGAATTTTACAGAAAGAAGGATTATTGAGAAATAAACAATCAGTTTTGTTGAGTTTTGTGTAATTTTTTTTGCTACTCTCATGTTGGTGTCCGAAATTTAACGTGGGCAAGCTTAATCGAGGTATACCTTAATTCTAGACAAAATAGTCAAAAGGTCGAACGTAACTTTTGTAAACAATGACTTCTAGCGTATTTTTCTGGGACCTGATTGCTCCCACCACCAAAATGGCACCAGAAACAGATACAGGAAGTTATTACCTTCCCGTCGGTAGTGGATATAGATGTTAGCAACCTGGCATATCCAGGAAATTTACGTTTTAAGTCATTGTTTACAATTGTTACTTTCGACCTTTTGACGATTTTGTTTAGAATTAATATTCATATAAATGAAGGTAGGCTAAATTAGAGCAATGACGTCTATATAAGGTCTGGCGCAGTAGCCACAACAATATTAGTGAAATGAGCAAAATTCGCTCATGACACTAATACCACTGCACTCCGTGCGCACGCTACACAAAAAAATCGTAAAGTGCAACGTCATACTATTTATTTTGATTCGTTTGCTCCGTGATTGTTTATTGTATGCGCTAAAAAACTTAATTTTTCAACCGATTCCAGTCTACCGATGATGGAAAAATGGCTCAATATCGCCACTCGATTGTCAAGTCTCAGCGTTTGAAAGTTTGTTTGGCGAAAATTCGATTACCTCAGTTAAATTCACTATAAATGATTCATGTTATCAGTAGGAAATGCTTCTGCTCAATAAATGACGTTTGTATCATGATTATTTCTACAATTCAGCATTCATAATTAACGTTTGAACCGATTTTTTTTATCTGAACCTATCCTGCCAATAGAAAGTTCAATAGTGTTACGTCATCACTCGTCGGCTCAGCAATGTTTACATTATTTTTGCTTCTAATACAAGCAAGCAGTGCGTTGCCCCAGACCTTATATAGACGTCATTGCAATTAGAGCAGGTCCAATTGCTGTGACTTAGGGCAGCTTCAACGGTGGTCCAAATCGTGGATGTGATTTATTTATATAAGCCAAACGCAAAAACTTGGTGCACTGGTGTACTAAATTTGGTTTTATACCGGATCTAACATCCTTTTAAATCTGGTAAATGTTTTGATCTATTCGTGGAGCAATTTGGAACAAGAAAAATGCCTTTCCAGAAGTGATGTTGCTCGCCTCGGATGCTGCTCATTACTTCAAGTTGCTCCCGTTCCGGCGAATTGGTTATCTTAGTTTTTTACAGCCACTTCATTTTCCGGGAAATGGCGGACTTGTTTAAAATAAGAATGCCGGAATTGTTGTGGATTTTACAACTTATTTGGTGGCAAATTCAGATTCCAAATAGTGTTTCGATTGCGCGAAAATGGAAAGTAAAGAAGTCTTCAATGTGGGCAACCGGATTATTGATAGATTGGTCATGACTGCAAGTAGTTCATACTAATATATTTTAGAGAAACCTGTTGTATAGAAATTTTAGACATGTTTACTGGGGATGAGGATATTCAGGCATATCTTCTGGTGGAGACGGTACATAGTCAAGGGCAGTTTTTATAAGCTTTCTGAGAATAATCGATGATACCTTGAAGATAGATTCAATTCGGATTGATCGGAGGAAAAGTTCGATATTTGTTTTTTATTTTTTCAGAAATCGTTTTTAAATATTGTATTATTCAATTGCATAGTCTAAAGCTTTAAGAAAATAGTATGCACGTCTAGGCAGTACCGTGAATTGGTCAGGGCTTATATAAGCTTCTTACTTCGGCATATCTATGAAGATTGGGTGGAAACATAATGAAATTGACAGAAGTTGATTAAGCTTCTTAGAAATCGAATAAACTTATTGGAAGTTTCAAGATAAGTCCAAAGAAGTCCATTAAATTGCTTAAAAGTTCTCAACGTTTCTGGAAACTTGATTGAACTTCCAAAAAAATTGCTGATCACCCATGGCATAGAAACAACTTTTTGGAAATTACGGGAGCTTTGAGAAGAAGATTTAACTTCCCAGAAGTTATTTGGACCTCCAGTTGGTAAATCTTTCATAAAATTTCACATAAAATTTCACATGAAAAAAGCTGGGAGCTGGTCATTTTGCAATTTTTTAAATAAGTTCGTGTTAATGTAGTTGGTGTAGTTGATTTTTTGATTCTCGTTTTGGTTCGTTATGACTTGAGTAAAACTTGAGTACCCTGAGCTTCTGGGATGTTCCCTGAACTATTAGAACGTTTCTCTGGGAAGATTACTAAACTTCCCGGAAGCTACCTAAACTTGTGGAAAAATCCTTGGAATGTTTCCTAAACTTGTGAGAATGCTCCGAAAGTCTTAAGATGTTTTCTGAATTTTGTTTTTTTTGGCCTATTCAAGGAAGTTTCGACTCTCGTTCTTTAGCTGACAAATTACAAATCACCATTATCTAATATCGTTTTAATGAAATGCATGCATTCACACACTCACCTCCCGCCAAACGAAAGAGCAAATATTACTCGTCGTTTGCTAATGACGCCCTTCTTGCTGTAAACATTATTAGGTCATAAAGTTTGTGAAGAATCTGCGATCCCAAAAAAAACTTCTGATCTATTATGTTGAACAATTGACAAGCTGGCTGGTGTTGATGGATTTAACAACAAGAAATACATCACCGGTGCGGAGAACGCAGAGTTGGTCTATTTTAGCTGGTTATATTCATGTATTGTTGACGCAAATCATGTATTTGATTGTTAAAAATATAGACCACTGCTGAAGATGCCCTTAGAGACGAAAAGGGGGACTTAATATATATTGTTATCGAAAACTTTGGAACTCTTCTCCCCCTGGGCACATCTTCCTGGTCAAATGCTCATCCTATTGGAAAACGTCCATTAACTTTGTTCTGTTTTCAAGGCGAGAAAAGCATCCACACAATAGTTTGCTCATCTACGGTTTGAAAAGAAAAAAAATCTCTAAAAAGAATCTCATGACCAGTATTTCGCCACAAATATTGACCCCCGCTATCTGCGGTTGGCCTTGCTTGACAGTGATGTACACTTTAAACTATTTTTTGTACGCGAGACGTTGTTTATCTGTGATATAAATCGAAGAACATTAACAGATATTTCATGTGAAATTTTATCTTTGAAAACCGAAAAACTCACAATTTTGCAAAAG
Source organism: Aedes japonicus (assembly GCA_034211315.2). Taxonomy (NCBI): domain Eukaryota; kingdom Metazoa; phylum Arthropoda; class Insecta; order Diptera; family Culicidae; genus Aedes; species Aedes japonicus. The sequence goes on from JASCZW010005685.1 coordinate 53,059, forward strand.
GTATGTTTGATCGAATATATTTTCTCGTCTCTTCCAACTCATCCCCAGAGCACTCTCGGTCTCAGGGCACTAACATTTATATTATATTTTGGTACTGTGTGGCTTTGCCCACTAATCTAACTGTATGACCGATAGATTTCTCATCCCTCTCCCCACCTTCAACACTTCCGTTACTAGGACAAATCCCCTCAATTTTCGCTTAATTCTTCAGCAAAATTAGAAACAAAATTTCACAGCTAAAATGACTAGACTTTTTTTTGTTGTTGTTTAATTTTCTTAACTTCGAAACGAAAAATCAAATTATCTCAATCAAACTCGGAAATCCGACTACCTTCTCCCGCCGCGTGGCTATGAGTGCCATATGGAACCTCTGGACCGCCCTAAATTTGTACTTGACTTGCCGCCACAGCCGCAGCCGCTGCCAGCTGCAGTTGATGCTGCTGACTGTGCAGTTCCTGATCTTGACTGCTCGTGGCGCTTCCTCCGCTTCCCAGTGGAGGAATATGCTGATGAAGATGCGGATGATGGTGATGGTGATGATGGTCGAACAGGGCTGCCGCGGCTGCGGCACTGTGCGAATGGAAATGCTGCGGATCGTCCTGCAGAAAATGCTGTTGCTGCTGCTGTTGTTGCTGCTGTTGATGATGATGATGAAGGTGGTGATGGGAGTGATGTTGCAACTTTGGCGACGCACTGAACTCAAACAGGTTGGTGTTGAAATTACTACTGTTCCATCACGTGTACTCCGAGCGCCAACTCTGTTCAGGGGGGGGGGGGAAAGATAGTCGAATCGAGTTACGGTTAGAGATCCCGATATGGGGGTTTGGGTCAGTGGATAACTTACCATCGAATTGAGTCCCAGGTGGTAGGATTGCGAGTGCGGTACGACGCCACCGCCTAGTGAAGCGGCACTTCCGAACCCGCTCTGTAAGCTGCTGGACGTTCCGAGGGCTCCCATGCCGGTAGTGTACCAACCTCCGTGCATGTGCGTATGAGCAGGATGTAAGCCACCCGATAGATGACCGTGCTGGCCTATTCCGTGGGAAGAGATGTATTAATGTTTTGTTGTAATTAATTCATCTCCATTGCAACTCACCCATCGACCCGGGGAACGCCCCCGGGAAAGATTTGTTATGGTCCAGTGGCTTCATGAGGTCCCCCAAGTGGCTGCCCAAAGGAAGACACGAACCGTGCATTCCCTTCTTCTTCTTCGATTTGGACGACAGCTTCCGGTTCCGGGTTTGGATGCCTTCCTTCTTCATCGTCATCGGTCGGTTTACCTATAAATATGCATTAAGGAAGGGGCAGAAGTGAGAAAACGTCACTTTGCAACACTCTAAGCGGGTCATAAAATCAAACAATGCCGGGCTGGGTTTTACAAATGACAGAATAAATATCTCCAATTCATGAGCGTTCACGTTTTCTCGATTTTGATGGACTTGTGATGGTGGCTGGTCGCGTGTGGCCGCGTTATGCCGCCGTGCCTAAGCACGTGTGTGGCTCCTGCTCGCTTGCTGCTGAAAACTGCGTTCCGCTCGATTTAGTCGCGTCATCAAGAGAGCGCTCGCTTGAGTTACTATCAACTTGTTGGCGACTGCGGCGTGCGCGTCTAAATGATGTGGTTTGTGCCGGATTGTGTTTGCTGGTATCTTCATCGGTGTGTTAGATGATGCAGATTTTTTCTCGGCTGGCAGTGGAAGGCACAGTCCTCTAATTAGGCGATCTCGATTCCTAGAACCTCAGATCTTAATCGAAGGAGAGGCAGTCGTCTTCATGGTGGCAGTGTATCGCTCTTATTGTGCGTTTGCAAATTTATGAGATGAATGATTACGTTCGCTGGTTGGGTTGAGGAAAGATTCCAGACTGTGATGGATGTTGTTTAATGGTTGCAATTTGTAGCACATTGGTTGAAGTCGTTTGCATCATAGTTTAGAGGAAATTTGTTTAGCTATTTGTCAGTTCTAAGAAATTTGCCTTTATTTGATACTACAAACTAAGGGTTATGATTACTACAACAGTTCTTATCATGCAGTAGTTTGCATAAAAAAAAAAAAGAGAAGAGTTGTGATCGAGACACAATATTCACTCGAATAAATGTAAAACCACGCTATTCATACAATTTAAATGAGAACTGATGACTTAAGAGAACTCCTCCTGAAAATGGGATCGCAGTAAGCTTTGATCGTGAGTACAGTTGTTTGTTAACTATTGTCGTATTTCACGTCATATATTTGTTTAAATTTTTTCAATAATGTGTTGCTGTTTGATTCGTCGATTCTGGAAGATAAACCAATGGCCCGAGTATGTTTGTGTCCAAGCTAACGTGCTTGCCGGTTGTTATCTGCCAGTTTTGTAGAACTGGTAAAGGAATCTACCAATTGAGAGTGCTTATTTGATTTGTTTACAATGAAGGAAAGGGATTTATTCCATACCGAATTTTACTATTGGATAAGCTCGTGCCTTTTTTATTTCACAGTACCAAGTATCTGCTGGATAAATATTGCTAGCTATTCACTTTTGACAACTTCTGCCCATTTTTTTTGAATAGTTCCAGCGCCTCAACATGGCATCTTCCGTAGCAAATCAAGTGACGTAAACAATCTGCCAACACGCAAGCAAACGCGTTTGACTTCATTTTCCGGTATGGATTTAAAGAGGTCTTGCACATTCATCTCCCCTAGTAGGCCCTTTGGTTCTGCAGTTGCATCTGTCCCGCAATAAACTTGTACCTCGTATGCATACACTGAAAATTAAATTTCATTTATACTACGAAATCGAGAGTAGGACTTACAATTAGTTTCTTTTTTTTCTGTAACGAAAATGATTTGTACATTTTTTGAAGCTACACCCATAATTAATGCCACATGTGCAGCAGTCAAAAGCACGAAGCATTTTTTGACACACAAAAAAATCGAGTGAGAGCTACACAGAAAAAAAATATGAATTTTTACAGGCCCGTAAAATTTCCCCTTGGTTAAAGCCAAGCAAAGGACAGTAAACAACAAAATTGTTTGCAATCTTTCATGTGTCATACAACTATGTTTGCAATCTTTCAATAGGCTAGATTCAAGCGTTCTATGGCTTAAATTTACATGAAATATCCCATTACATTCTGCCAAATCTAGCATACCCTATACATATGTGCATTAGATAACTTTAAATGGTTCTTTTATCTGTGTAGGAATAGTTGTTACCAATTAGAAAGAAACGTCTCTGTGGAGCTGGCATGACTGACAGAATCGGCTATATCGGCTCAAAATGTAATTAGAAAAAAAGTGTAACCACGAGGAGTTGTTCAGCATTTTTTTTTAAATTATGGCTTCGGCCCATTTTTAGAAAGAACTGTTATTGCATTCGCGATTGTACTCACAAAACCCTGTTGACTCGCGAGGAGTGACTTGATTAATGAGTATAAGGTTCTTACTTTCGACCGCGCTTTAATTTCTATTTTGGGAGTAATTAAAGATTCCTGCCCATCCTATCAGCAACACCAACATATATGAGTGCGATTGAAGAGAAGGAGTGATTCTGCTGGTTGTCACGAAATTCATTTTGTACATTTTACAAAAAGGTGTAAAGATAGATTTTTAAAGATGACGAGCAATATAAATGTTTCGTACAATTTACCAGACAATTTTTCTATGTACAAAACCCATGTTTACGAAATGATTGAAAGCTAAATTACGAAAATAAATTTTCAGTGTAGCCAGTCGATGCATCGTAGCGGTCCCAAAGTTTAACTCCACTGTTTTTTGGTTTCTGAGAGCGGTATTGCTTGAATGACAAACGCCCCTTGAAATTTCACCATCATTTCATTTAACGACTGGTAAACAGTTTGCATTAAAAAAAATTGACAAAAATTGACGATTTTTCATGGGTTTACTTTCGCCCGCACTGTCAAAACTACCCATGCAGCATCAATCATAGTAACCCATTAGTCAGCAGACAAAATTTGACAGCTATATCAGTCAAACTCTCACCGTCATGGACTACTCATATTGAGTTGAAATGTTATTGGGTCAAAACCGAGGTCAAAAGAGAAACCTTATTAGATATGGTAAATTTAATATTTCACACAATCATTTGGAGTTCTGCCAATGCAGTGCATTTTTCATGTTATGAATTTTAACTAAACTTTCTCGCCAAATTTGACAAATTTGGAGTATAATGGATCATAATGGAAAAACTGAGTGGTGTAGAAATGAGTGGTCTTGTAATAGTGTGTTGTGTGTTCGATATTTTAGGTAATTAAAATGTGTTTACTTGTACTCGAGGTATTTAAACTGTGATAACATATATTTATTTGTTATTTAGGATGTAAATTGTAGTCAAAATATATTTAAGGGGATTTAAAAAACATTACATGTATTACATGGTACTCTCAGTATGAAATTGGATTTATAGTTTATTTAATTGAATTCAAAGTATTGAAAAGTATTAAATATGTTTGTTATGGTACTCAAAGCATGTCATTGTAATAAAAATGTATTTTGAGTATCAAAATCTGCAGTTGTAATAAAAATAATCTATCAATACTTACAAGTTTTTAAATTAATATACTGTATTTAAAATCTATTTGACTGTACTTAAAGTATTCAAATTGTATTAGGAATGTATTTCATAGATCCCAAGGTACATAATTCTAGTTGAGGTGTATTTAAACTCTCTAGTAGGTACTTTGCTGTACTCAAAGTATAATTAGCCGTATTAAAAGTGTATTTTCAATACTTTCAACAAGTGTGTGCTGTACTCAAAAGTTCTTGAGTGCCCCTCGGAAAGAACTCAAAAACATGCCTACACGCATGTTTTCGCCCACCATGGCGAATGTTCCGGTTAACTGGTAAATAATTACCTTCCATGGTAAATTTTTCAAAAGCAATCTGTTGCTTTGGTATCGAAATCCGAAAAAAGTCCATTTTTTTAATGCAAACGTTACAAAACTAATCTAATCTAACATGTTGAACCAGATGATGTAACAAACGGATTAACTTAGTCAACGTCAACCGGTCGTGTGTTATAAACAACCTTATTGTTTTTATAGCTAAATAGGGGTATTATGATCGTAATAGGCACCTTAATGAATTCTATATGGATGGGTAAAATTAAAATTTGCGGTCTAAATTTGGCTTTTAGAGTAGCATAGGCACTTTGCTCTGCAAAATTGTTCAAAAGAAACTTTTTTAACGTAGAAAAATACTGAACATGGTATAATGATAGACACAATGATGATTATTAATTTTTATAAACGGGAAGCATCCAGACTCCTGAAAAACTCAGGGTGTGGGAATGAGGGTGCCACCTTTCGGTATTACTTCGGGGAGGGGGCTATTGTGCGTTAAACACCCACTTATGTTTAACAATATAGGGCTTTAGTAGTTAGCTGATTCCCCTAGCCTGTCGCTGGTCGTTTTGCCATTTGCCATGGTGCTCTTGGACAATCTGAGAGGCTGCTGTTTTACCGCGTCCCAGGTGTCCGGCTCCTGATACATTCACTGGACAAGATTATCCGGGATCGTGTCCCGACCGCTCTCATGCCCTTCCTCGCGTCATTTATGCGGGGGCACACGAATAGCAGTTTCCGCGCATACTGGACATGATCCAGATATTTCCGGAATCAGTCTGTGAGTCCACCGGCCTTTGAAGGAATTATTCCACTCCCTCTGCCACTTGACCATTGATGCAACTCTGGTGGTCCTGCGGATATCTCTTGTGCCTTTTTGCTCAAAGCATTGTGGGTCCTCTTTTATAATGATACCGATGGGCATCATCCCCGCTAGAACGTATGCCGCGTTGCATGACACTGAACGGTATGCGATGACTACTCTCAGGCACATTAGCCTGTGGGTACTTTCGAGCTTGCCGAGGTAGCTCTTAGTATTCAGGGCGGTTGCCTATGCTGACCCACTGTACCTCATTATAGACATGGCGACGCTGGCTAGGAGCCTACGCGGGATAATGGCGATATAGCCAAAGAGGCTCTCTTGCAGGCGTAATCTACGTAACTGGTGAATGACAGATTATCGTCGCTCATAACCCCCAAGTCATGGACCGCTTCGATTCAACTGTGCAGTTACCTCCATGGTGGGCTAGATCCAATTTCCTGGAGCTCATCCTTCTCTCCACAATGCCAATGGAGTGTGAGGCCGTTAGCTCCACCTCTTCAATGGATTTGCCGCATATCTCTGAGGTGATGTTGTCTGTAAACCTGGCAATCTTCACCCCGCTCGGGAACTCAAGCCGTAGTACCTCAGCGTACATCGTGTTCCATAGCACCGGACCCAGGATTGAGCCTTGTGGGACTCTTGCGGTGAACTGAACACGTTTCTGGCCTACCTCTGTATTGTACACTAGCACGTGATTCTGGAAGTAACTTCCCAGAATCTTGTATAGGTACCCAGGAACATGGAGGCATCAGAGCCCAGTTGGTGCTATTGAGCGCATTTCTCACGTCAAAGGCAACCACTGCACATTAGCGGACTTCTCGTCTCTTGCGCTGGATTGCCACTTCAGCCGTCTTGGTGACGGACTGAATGGCATCCATCGTCGAGTTCCCTTAACGGAAGTCAAACTAATTTTTTGACAGACCGCCTATACCCTCAGTGTATTTCATCAGTCTGTTGAGGATTATCTTCTCGAGCGCCTTTCCCACTGTGTCCAATAGACATATAGGTCTATATGCCGATGGATTCCCTGGTGACATCTTTGTCTTCGGTAGCTATACTAGAGTCTGGATTTTCCAGGCGTTCCTCGTCCAAACACCTTTGCATCACCGCCCTGAACATTGCGGGTGTGTGAGATATCCATCTTTATTGCCAGGTTCGGTATACTGTCAGGTCCTGGCGCTTTGTTTACCTTCAGTGACTTGTCTATCGCAATGAGTTCCTAGTTTGTTACGGTCCCCTCATCCCCTTCATCCGCGGTGCCATTGTCGTGGGACAATTCTGCAGTTATAGGAAGTCTCTGGAAGTCTCTAGGGTCTCTGGTCATGGCTCGGAAAGAGTTCCCTAATAGCAGCCTGCATTAGCTCTGGATATTGCTCGGTTGGAGCAGTCGTGCCCTTGGTTTTAGCCATGATCACCCTTTTGGCGTCACCCTAGGGGTGCGCATTGGCTTTCGAGCTCAGAAATTCAAAGCAGACTCGTCTTGTGGCCTTTATCTCTTTTTTAAGCGCAGCCTTAGACAGATTTATATCATCCAAACTGCCCATGAGTTCAAATCTTGATGTTGCACGTGATCGAGTGACTAGTGGGCAGAACCTGGGATTTTCTAGATATCATTTTCGACAATTCATGAGGTTAGTGTTTTCAAACGGTCATAACTATCTAAATTTCTAAAAGCTGCAATTTTGAAATTCTACGCATGTGTAATTATTATCGAGTCAATTGTCTGCTAGCTGACTCTTCAAATCCAAATAATAAAAAAAACAAAACATCGGAATTCAACTCCGTAGATTTCTTTTTGAATCATGTACAATATCGAGATCTGAGCTCAAGGATAGTATGGGTACCGTAGATGTTCAGAAAATACTCTTACATGTCTAAAAAGGTGTAATGATATAACATGCAGTTTATATATGCAAATAAATACGTACAGTAAACCGCCTAGCTGATGATGTGGAACATCAAAATTTTGACTGAAGGGTAGTTTGAAGTACCTTGGGTATTCTAGAAATACTGTAACATGTCTATTAAAGTGTTATGATGTCCCGTGGGGCTATTTCAAGTCATAAGTACGTCATAAGTGGTGAATAGAAAATCAGAAATCGAGGATAGTTTGGAGTACGTAAGATGCTCTAGTTATACAATACTATGCCTTTTACAGTGATATGATGTCCCGCAGATCTATTTCAACTCATAGATAAGGTGGATACATCTTATATAGCCTTCTTGATTTTATAGAACTGCAGGAACTGAACTCACGGATATGTTGGAGTACCTTAGGTATTCTAGAAATACTCCCAAGAAGCACACTTGTTGCCATTCGGTTGAGATGACATAAATATGACTTGCTAAGTCATAATCAAGTTACTACAACTTATTATGATCGTAGTGTGCTACTTGGGCTGTTATATGACTATTAAAGCGTTATGATGTTCCGTGGAGTTCTTCAAACTAATAAGTATGGTCAAGTCATCGTAAATCTTCTTATTGATCATGAAGATCATCAAGATCTGAACTCATGTATTGTTTGGAAGCTCTTGAACGACTTAGAAAAACCATTTTCTCGCAAATTTGACCATTTGATGAATTTCAAGATTTGTTCAGGGATGTAGACTAATGTAATGTGTGTGAGTCGATTAAAGGTTTTATTGATAAGTCATTTTTTTTCTTTTTCAAATTCAGTTAATACAGAATACAGGAGAAATATTCAGCTACGCTTCCTATTTACTGAATGCGATTTTCCTGGCGCCATAAGATTATGTACAGTCGCCTTGTTCGCTTTATTTGCCGCAACACGCCAGTTTGCTTTTTAAGTTTTCTTAAGGTTCCGCTTGACGATGGTCCAATATTGTTCAATTGGTCAAAGCTCTGTGATGTTGGGAGGGTTCTTGTCCTTGGCCACCACGTTGTTGGCAGCATACCACTCCATGGCCTTTTTTCCGTAATTGCAAGATGTCAAATCCGGCCAAAATAGAACGGAGCGATTGTGTCGCTTCAGGAAAGGCAGTAGACGTTTATTTAGGCACTCGCTCCGATAAATTTTCTGGTTAACGGTTCCGGTCGCAATGTAAATTTTGTTCTTCAAGCCACAGGTACAGATGGTCTGCCACACCAGATATTTCTTCGAGAGCTTTGACAGTTTAATGTGCTTGAAAATATTTGTCACCTTTCCTTGTCCGGTTGCCGTGTAAAATTCCTTTCCTGGGCAGTTTAAAGTCTGCTTTGACGAAGTTTCATCGTTCTGTACCACGCAATCAAACTTCGTCAGCATCGTAGTGTACAACTTTCGCGATCGTGTTTTGTTTATTGTCGCGATTTGGAGTCACCACTTTCATGTAAGCCGACAGCCCAGTTCGTTTTTTAGTTGAAAGCGCCACTTCCAGCTTCTTTGCGACATCTCGGACGGAAAGGTTGAGGTTCCGCTCGAAACAGCGGGCAACTCTTTTTGTCGTCGCTGTGGCCTCCGGCTTTCGATTTCCTCCTGATCCAGCTCTCTTGGCTGTCGACAAATGTTCACCGAACACTTTTAATACGTTGGTAACAGTTGATTTAGCCACATTCAAAAATTTCGCCAACTTGGCGTGAGAGTTGTTTGGATTTTCACCATGCACGTTCAAAATTTTGATGCTTTGCTTCTTTTCCGTCGACGCCATTTTGATAAGTGAAGTGCTTATCTCAAAATCACAATAGAGGCATGATACTATACGCACACATCTTAAAAATGAGAGGCGTGCAAAAATTTTTAATGTACGATGAAAGGAAATGCGTTAAGTTTAAGTAGCCCAAATTTTGATCGAAACACCCTTTATAAAAAGGGTTAAAATATGGTGTAGACAAAATCCGGATCGAATCGTTCAAGTGGATTTCCATTTTTAGCACATCAAACAACATAGTACTTAAATATCTGGAACGTTCTAACAACTATCAATTTATCTGATTTAAACCGCACCTTAATTCTATGTAGGGGAAGGTGCTCTAAAGTGGGTCTATGGATCTAGTTTTCGGCCTATGCTAAAAATTTTAAGTACGTATTAATTTCCTTTTTACTATGAAAATCAAAAAAATACAGTAGTATTGTCTCACTGACATATCAACATGCAGACAAATTAAAAATAGGCAATTTTCAACGATAGGCCGAATTTTAGGTCCATAGACCCAAATTAGAGCACTTTCCACTATATTGTTTTTATTATTTAGAAGTAATTTATTTTTCCAGGAACATCAAAATCACGTATCAACCATAATTACCGAAGCCTAGTACTATTTGCATCTCTAACTCTCATTCCAACACTACCCAGAACAAAAACACTGCAACGCAAACCGTATCATTAAAACTTTGATTGAATAGCCATCAAAAGCGCCTACCGAAGGAGCTGTTAAGTGCGGAACCGAGCGAGCGGTTCTTTGCCTCCTTTTAACTAAATTGCAATAATAAAACGATACAATTTTCATTTCCTCTCGACGACAACGATCACCGGACAATGCCGACTGGGTGAGGGTAATCGAACCCAACCATGATCCGGCGCATAGGTATGAATAGGGGTAGGGGTGCAAATACCATTCAATTCCGTCACAAAACAAACATACCGATCTCTACTGGCAATTTGACATCATCTCGAAACAGCAGAAGTACAAAAAAAAAAACACAAGAATCGGTAATTGATCCCTCGGTTGGGTTCCCCATTCACTCGAATGATGGTTTCAATTACACATTTCAAGTGATTCGCCCTACCTGCGCCCAAGGACCTCACAGCCACTACACAAACAGAGAAAGGTAGCAATGTGACAACAAACTGCCACATACGAAAGCAGACGCAGGACGCAAAAAATGTATATAATTTCCGCACAATGAAAATGTACTGGGTAAGGGAGGGGGTGCGGGGCGCTGCAGAGACGCAGCATCTTTTGTGATGCGGAAGTTGCCGACACACTATGACGGCGGAGATGACGAAGAAGCGGGAACACGGGCGAGGACCGTAAAGCCGTTTGACAATTGACAGATTTAAGAGGACTTCCAGATTTTTTCATTTCATTTAGCTACCACTTAGATTGTCGGAATCGGTGCTGGGTACGACCGGGGCGACGACCGAGGGAAAGCAAATGAGAAATTGTAACCGATTACGATCTCGGCAGAGAAAAATCGGATGAAGTTCTGGTGGAATTGGCAATCTGGAAGTGAAAGGGATTTTGCGTTTTGACACATGTTTCGGGGAGGGGTGAGGCTTGGTGGGAAGAATGCATCATCGGGATATTTAACGGATGCGTAAAAATGAGCTTCTTTCTAGTGGTCACCAGTGCACTGTGGTCCAAAATAGCAAATAGGTGAGACTTGTTCTTTCTAGATTCATGGTAAATTTTCTGTTTTTCATGCAGTTTTTAACGCATCCATATAACGGAGAACGTTCATTTGAACATTTCTTATGAACACACCATAACTCTTATGAACACCCATAATTGTAGCCATATTAAAATGTAAAGCTCAAGAAAAAAAAATCGATGGACTGTCTATCTTCTAGCGAAACATTTAAAAAGAACTTAAACACCATAGAATTTATTGCTAACTACCTCTTCTCTCGATCTAAGCCGAACTAAACATCAAAATTATCAGAACACAGAACACGTAACTGGAACAATCATTTCAATGCAGAAATTCGGTTAAACTCGTAGAAGAACCACAAATCAGGAAGAAAGAAATCAGCATAGAAAAATTTTCACCCCCTCTATGCTTTTTAAAAACGAAATTTCTACAAAATGGGCAACTCTTTAGACGGTCGTGAAAACAAGTTAATAAAACCTTTATAAGACAATATAGTTCTTAAAAATGTTATAATGACAAATTTTATGACCACTTGAAAACCTTCATAAAATCTTTTGGCTGCCATGAAAACCAAAATACGGCCAAATAGCCACAGCTGCCAAACTTCATTGTGATATCGTGGTTGGTTCTTGCTGTTCTGTTCTGTTCGATTCTGTGCTCTTCTGATTCATTTAGCAGTAAATAATATCTAAGAAAAAAGTTCTAGTATTGCGGGAAATTTTGTTTGATAGTAAAATATTCAATACAAATTGATTTTTTTTACAGCGTATCATGCTCCAAATCACTTAATTTTATGGTGAATATTGGCACGATAATAGCCAAAAACGAATACGCCTCTGATCTGATGCGAGTTCACAACAACAGAAACAAAATAAAACTTAATATATTTGTTAAATTATCCATGAATTTCCTGAAAATTGGTGGAATTGAATAAGGTTATCTAATTGAATACCAATATTAATCTCCGATCTACTGTTCATTGGTTTAACATTTTAAATTTGGTGCATTTATTTTTGCACCTTTCAATTATTTCTTTTATTTCAATATGGCGATTGGAAAAAAGCCCAACTTTTTCCAAAAATTCATTTTGTCTTCGCAATGACTACTATAAAGCTATTTAGTCACGTTTTTATGCCGTTCTAAAACCACTTGACTTCCCTCGATGCCAATTTTCCGTTTAATGCATTTACTGGAGGCAAATTGGTTTTAAAATCAATCGACCATAAGGGAACGTCCATTAATTATGTCACGCAAAATGTGACTTTTTATAACCCCCCCCCCCTCCCCTTAACACGTTTTTTGTATGGACCTTCAAATTTTTATGTAAGGATTGTTACGTTTAACCAACTCCCCTTCCCCCTTACTGCGTGACATAATTTATGGACCTTCCCTAATAAGATAAATGAGTCCAAAAACAGCATTTGAAAACAGAATCTTACGAATTCCTGAAGTCGAAATGAAACCTTTGAAGGGAATACATTTTTGACGTTTTGTTTTCTATACTGAAGTATAATTAAAAACAAACGCATTGCGACCGTCACGAAAAATTGTCAGGTTTTGAGCTTAAATATCGTAGTAGTTTCTCACAAGATTTTAAATTTTTTTTCACCAATCGATTGGAATTTTTTTTTTGCATCAACAACATTAAAAAACAGTGTTGATTTTGGTCAAAATACTATTAAAGAATTCATAAATCTAAAGCTTTGTCTTAAAAAGTATATCAGGCCTTCAGGCCCAAGGAGTTATATATAACTCCAAAAGAAATATTGCTGTATAAAATAACAGACTGAACAAAAGTGTACACTGTCTTCGACAAATTTGTTTTTCATCAATTCATCTATCTGGATATATAAAGCATCTGAGTTTTAGGCATAATTGACCACCTAGAACTTCTTGACTATGACTATATATTTAATAAAGCTTTTAGAATATGATACACATTAATATTCGTTTCAAATTTCTGGGATGTTCTTAGTTATCCATAATGTACCTGAGTTCAGAGCTTCAGATCTACTGTTGTAACAGTAGCTTTTAGTACTATATAAGGTAACAATATGTATTCAAACATATTGAATGAATCTTTTGGAAGGTCAATAGTCATTATTCGATAATTTTGGGATGGCTTAGGTCTTACAAACTGTCTTTGAGTTCAGAACTTTAGATCTACAGTATTAAGTATAGCTTTTTGGGCTAAACAAAGTTTCGCTACGTATTCAACCATATTCAGTGAATATGTTTGAACGTGAAAAAAACATTATAAAATAAACTGGGATGATCAAGGTTATCCAAATTGTCCTTGAGTTTGGAACATAAGATATACAGTTGTAACAGTAGGTTTTAGGATTATGCAAAGTCACAATATTGACTGAATAGTTTGGATGGTCAACAGAAATGATGCGGCAATCTAGGGATATCATCCAAACTGGATTGGATTGGATGTCTTTATTAAAGAGACTTTCAGCCAGAGGCCTTTCCCATACAAACTGTCCTTAAGTTCAAAACATAGATCTGCAGTTGTAACAGTAGTTTTTTGGGCTATATAAAGTTACTATATGTATTCAATCTTTTAAGTGAATCTTTTGGTAAGTCGACAATCCATATTTTACAACTTTGTGATCATCTAGGTAATCCAAACTGTCCTGGAATTTAGACTTAAGATTTTTAGTTGTAACAGTAAGCTTAAGGCAACATAATGTAACAACATATATTGAAACATATTTGTTGTTCAACATTGCATTGGAGGGTGTGATTTGAAGAGCTGGAATAGACACGATCGGCATGATCTTCAGGAGGTCTGTCCAACGTTTTAGCTTCACCGACGACGTTGATATCATAGCACGTAAATTTGAGATGATGGCGGAAACGTACATCAGAAATAAGGCTGAAGCTGGTAAGATTGGGCTTGTGATTAATGCGTTAAAAACAAAACACACGAAGTGAAGAGGCTCATGAGACGACCATGTTCGCCTCCTACCACGAGTTCAGATCGACGGTGATGAAATCGAGGTAGTAGATGAATTCGTGTATCTGGGCTCATTGGTGACCGCCAATAACAAAACCAGCAGAGATATACAAAGGCGCATTATGGCTGGCAATCGTGCGTACTTTGGACCCCAAAGGACGCTAAGATCGAACAAATCTCGTGGAACTACAAAGTTGACCGTCTAAAAGGCATTAATTGGACCGGTAGTTCTCTACGGGTACGAAACATGGACATTGCTAGTTGAGGACCGATGCGTCCTGGTGTCTTTGAACGGAAGACGCTGCGTACGATCTACGGTGGAGTGCAGATGGAAGACGGAACGTGGAGGAGGCGAATGAACCACGAATTGCATCAGTTGCTGGGAGAACCTCCCATCGTACACATCGCAAAAATCGGTCGACTACGATGGGCTGGGCATGTTGTAAGAATGTCGGATGACGGCCCAGTTAAAATGGTTCTAGAAAATAAGGTGGATCGATCAAGCAGAAGGCGACGCTACGGACTTCTTCGCAGGACAGTGAGAAGCTGGGCGAGAATTCAGCACATGGACCGATTTCAATTGAAGATCAACTATTTGTGGTACAGCAGAGGCCATCACCAGTCCGCTCAGTCTGAAGTGGGAGAAGGTAAGGCATACAAATTCAACTAATATTTCTATATAAGCTCAACCAAATCATGCTAATGGAGACAAATATGATGGCATGTGGAGGTTTTTGACGACAGAACTATGTCCATGACGGTTTGAGACTCTTAGTGCCTACTGAATTGTTACGAAGGGTTTCTATTCAGATGCTAAGCTACGAGTTTGTGTACTTGAAACATATTGCCAATGAACTAAATCTTGGCAAGAACTTCGGAGGCATTATAAGATATTTCTTCGGTGTTCATGTTCAGAATGGAGGGGGCTATCTTATGCAAGTAAACCAATTCTGCATTACTGAGCAAAACTCAAGCAAATTGGAACTACATTTGGCATGTGAAGAGTTATTTGGAGGCACAGAAATGTTTCTAGGTAGTTACAAAACTTTGTAGAATGGAGGAGGAGGCTTTCATGTCATGATCTGTCCATGTCTGACCCTTATAGACTCGGTACTGAACCGATCAGCGTGAAACATTTGTATGCAGGGGTGTTTGGGGCTGATAAAGGTTGCCCTTATGATTGTTTGAGAACCCTTCCTCCCTCTGAAGGAGAGGCTTTCATACAATTGAAACACAAATTTCTGCATAATTCGAGAACCAATCAAGCAAATGGACCCAAATTTGGCATAGTGGAGTGGTTTGAAGGCAATTATTGTATGGTGGATTGAGACGCCTCTTCCTCTTAAAGGGAGGGGGCTCTCATACAAATGAAACACAATTCCAACAAAACATGACAATCATCAAGGTTACTAAATCACCAAAACGTGCATTTCGCGAGAAACAGACATTTGATATTAATTTGAATCCCTGATTAGTCAAGGAAAAACTCATTCCGAAAAACAACCATAAACGGACCAGTTCTACTGAAATTTTCATTCATTTAGTTGCAAGCGTACAGGAACTGCGTTCGCACTGGGTTCAACATGTAACCTATAAAAGGTCGATATGTATTCAAACACATTCAGTGAATCTTCTGTGAGGTCACACAGTTATTTTGAGAGTATCTTATGATGGTCAAGTTAAAAAAAACTAACTTTGAGTTCAGAACTTAAGATGTACACAAGTTTCCGTAGCCTTTTGAGATTTACAAAGCCACGATACATTTTGAAACATTATCAATGGATATTCTTAAACGTTCACAGACTTCATAGGATAACCTTGTTAGTTTCAGGTCATTCAAACTGTTCTTCAAAACTTATGGTCTACAATTGTAACAGTACCTTAATGGGCTATACAAATTATCTTATAATGTCTGTTAGTCTGTTGAATATGTTTGAATACATATCATAACATTCTATAGAGGATAATGCTACTGGTACAACTGTACATCTTAATTCCAGGACAGTTTGGGCTACCTAGCATGTCCTTTTTTTCTATCGTTTCTATGTTATTGGGCACCAAATCAATCAGAATATACCAAGTTGCTTGTATTACAACGCCTGGAAAAATTAAGCCCTGAAAGGGTTAATTAAAAGAAATATCGCATTATACAATCCAAATGACTAACATTTAGTTGCGTTGTCCTACGTCATCATTTTAAACGTTGTCGAGTCTAAGTTAGATGTTCCGAAGCATGTTTGTAAGAAGAAATCATCGAAATTGGCAAAGAAGTTCATGATCTGGCAGGCAATTTGCGGACGTGGTGAAATAAGCACTGTCTTCATCACTTCTTGAACAATCAACGGTATGGTTTACACGGAAGAGTGCCTTAAGAAGTGTTTCTTGTCATTCATATGTAAGCACAAAGGATCACAAGGAGTGGTACAGAAACAACGGAGTCAATTTTGTGCCAAAATGTATGAACTCAACCAAATTTACCAGAACTTCACCCAATGTAAACACTCTGGGCAATTATGGAGATGGAACTTCGCAAACATTCCAAAACTAACGTTTGCATTAAAAAATATGGACAAAAATTACCGATGTTTCATGGGTTTACATTCACCCGCACTGACGAAACAACCAAGGCAGCATCAATCATATCAACCCATGAGTCAGCAGACAAAATTTATCAGTTCTATTAGTCGAACTCTAACCTTAATGGCAAAAACTGTGAAGCAACTCCGTTCAGAAGTATGCGCGTTCAAAGAACGTTCAAAGAAGACGCCGGATACTCTCGTTCTTGGCACTTTAAGACAACCATCTTGGCACTATTAGACAACAATCAGAGCATCGAAAAAAGACCCGGTTCCGGACGGCCGACGATCCTGAGAGAAAATAAGCTCCAAAGGTGGCTGAAGAGGAAGACCGAGGGAAAAGTGGCTACAACGCTGCGTGCGCTTGGCCGGGCGGTCACTTCAACCGGAGAAGCAGTGGAAAAGTACTTGGCGAACAAGAAAATACATGTCAGGAAGCGGATGTCACGTCAACTGGTTTCGGAGCTGCAGGTAATGATGCAGCGGCAGTGGCTGGAAAAAATGGCGCATCGCGATGACGAGACCTATCTCACCCTGGATGGCAACGACTGGCAGGGCACTTCGTATTTTACTTCCCCTACGAAGGAAATGAGCTCCGAGGTTAAGTTCATTTCACACACCAAGTTCCCCAAGAAGGTGCTGCTGTGGCTGACAATAAGCCAGAAGGGGATGTCAAAGCCGCTCTTCGGGGAAACGGGGAAATTTATAGTACGAAATGCCTGCCGGAAGTTGCGTTGCTCATCAAGAAATACCATAAGGACGAAAACGCGCCGGATCTGGCGTCAGCCCACTGCTAGATGCAACCGTTGGAGGAGATGGAACGGCTGAATATCGATGTGGTACACAAGTCGGCGAACCCGCTCAACGTCCTCCAGCTGCGTCCCATCGAGAATTTCTGGGCCAATCTGAAAACTTTCTGAGCCAACGCAAAAACTGAGGAGGAATCGATAAATAAAACGATGAAAGAACTCAAAAACATGCCTACACGCATGTTTTCGTCCGTCATGGCGAATGATCCGATTAACTGCCGGAAGGCCGCTCGCAAGGGCGTAGAATTTTTTTGAGAAAATCGGCTGCACAAAATTTGATGGGTGAAGTGAAAATGAAGTTGCGGGCATTTGAGATGGGAGATGAAATTGAATAAAATCAAGTTTTAATGCATAACTTATTAGTACACGGAAAAAAATCTGTGCCCATATCTGTGAACTGCATTCACGAACTCCAGAACAAGCAAAAATACCCTGTGATCTGAGGCACGTAATCATGAACTAAATAACTTTTAAAGGGAAAAATCCTGAAAACGTGAACTAGTTTACGGTCCGTTTTCATTTTCGGGAACGCTTTTTTTTTTTTCTGTGTAGTTAATAGTAGTGTTTAGTAGTATGTTGTATTTAGTTGCATTGTCCTTTCAAACAAGCCAATGGGGCTCCAATTTTGGCTTTGGGCTGTATTTTTTTGTTGTTGTTGAGAAAATAAGGTTTTAAGATCGTTTTAAACCAGCTTGGTAGGTTCTGACAAACCTGACCTCAACATTAAACATATTGGCACCTCTAGGTGCCATAATAAAACGCAATTGATTTCTACTGGCTTCCATAAAACTTTAATAAAACATAATAAATTTGAATGGTGCTTAAAATGCTACTTGAAATGAGCGTCTAAAATAAAGGGGATATTCGAGAATGTTCTAAATCCATGTAAACAGTACGAATTACACTTCCATGTAGAACTTATTTCCTCTATTATATGCGCTCTTGTGTTGGCTGGGCAGTTGATGACGGAAAAGCAACGCGCAATGCTGGCTATGTTCGATTGTTTACTGTCCAGAATCAAATTAAAAATAATACTCATTACAGTGTGTCTTACAGTAGGTGCCACCTTTTTTCAGTCTTGGTTTATTTCAGCTGGGTAATTTTAACAGCGGAATTGATTATACCCGTTTTGAGTGTATTCTTTTGACAGCTTATCGTTGAAGATAAATAACATTTGTAAAAGCGTAGACCATGTCAGATATTCAATAGCCTCAAGCAGTTTTGAATGAGTAAGCGTTTTGTTTTTCGTACCTTGAAACGGCTCAAGGAAACTGGACATGTCCATATTCAACACAAAGGAGGTGCCAGAACGAAGAAAAAGATCCAATGGATGAGGGAGCGAGTAAGACGTAATCCGGCCGTATTTGACAGTAAATTGAGCAAACAATTTCAAATGTCCCCTGCTTCAATAAACAGGCTCCTCAGACATGATTTGGAATGCAAGCTATACAAGAAACAGCGGGTTCACGGGTTGACGGAGCGTCAAAAGCAAGCCAGGATCCAAAGAAGCAGAAATCTTTTGGTACGGCACGGTGACTTCGAGATTTTATTTTCGGATGAATAGCTCTTCCTATTTCAGGACAGTAATAATCAACAATAATCCACAAAATAATCGTGTGTATGGCAAAAGTATTGCCATTATTCCAAGCAATAAACTAGCTGTAGAACGCTATCAGAATGTATCGAAAATCATGGTATGGGCACCGTAAAGGAAAACTTCCTCTTCTTTTCAAAGAACCTAGAGTTAAAATCAACACTGAGTATTACATCGAGCAGGTTTTGAAGAACCATCTGCTTCCTCGTGTTTCAACGCTGTATGGGAATACACCATATTATTTCCAACAAGACTTAGCTACAGCTCACAAGGTAAAGAAGATACAATCGTGGTGCGCGGGAAATTTGCCCAATTTCATTACAAGCGAAGAATGGCCTGCATCTTCACCGGATTTCAACCCCCGATTTTGTTTGGATCTACATATAGGCATCACTATATAAATGCCCTACGAAAGGGCTTATTTTAGATCGATTCAAGAATCATTTGGTTGATATTTGGGACCAAATTCCTCAGCAAACCGTGAAGAAGTTATCGAGGAAAAGGTCGAGAGATTCGAATTGAATTAATATAGTTTATTTCTATAACATGTATCTTTCAAATTAAAAGTAAATGGTAAGATTTGGTTGATTTGTTTTGCTGTAATCCCATATCTTTTTAGTGACACGTATTGTTAGACACCCTGTATATCGTAGCAAGGATCCTGCAAAATTCCTACGACGATATGTCATTCGACAAGTTATCCTTGTATAAGTTTAAGACTAAACGTTGAGTTTGTTTCTTCTGGCTAAACATTCATAAGAAAAAAAAAACGTTTTCAATAAACCCGGAAGAGAGGTACCTTGCCTTCCCAGAGCAAGTACTTCTGAAGACAAGCAGGGTGCCCCAGTAATTTTAAAACGCCATGTATAAAATCTCTCCCAGTCGGCAGTTCTTCATGCCGATAAATCTATTTCAAACCGACTGCACAAGTGCTCGGTACAGCAGCGGCAGCAGGAACAACTGTCGGAATTTATTTTGGAAATTTATCATGCTAATCAACGCGAAACTTTAATGGCGCAACGTAAATTTATCTCAAAGTAATCATCACTCATTAATCTGCGCCGGCAACGAGAGAGATGCCGTACTCATCGTCGAAGGGAAGGGAAGCAAGGGCCTCCATTCTACGTCCATCTTGCTCACTCAAACTTTCAGGCGTTCACTTTCCATCGAGTTCGTGGAATTCATCCGGCAGCTGCGGTGTCTGATGGGGCCCGGCCGGTCTCGTAATAACGTTAGAAATACCCCAGCCAGCAGAACGCCAATTACTGCGTTAATTTCTTCATCTTTCTTCCTCGGACACGTTTCCCGTTTCGGTGGCGAAAGCGAATTTAAACCGTTTCAAGATTTGTCATCAGGAAACCGACTTTGTATTTTTATTTTTTTCATTGAAGAAAAATCACGTCCAATTCGACGGACACGTGATCCGTGACAATCGCACGTCATCTTTAATCTCTCTTGGACCGGTGCGGTTCGGTGCGGTGGTGGCGCAACAAACACAAAATCGAGCTATTTCGACAGTTGTCACAATAAAGATAAGTGTGGGCTATCGCAAGATATCCGAACGCTTCTGGTAGCTACCCGGTTTGAATGTGATAATCGACCCAATCGGATTATTATTTGGCTCGAATTTCAAACACCGGCAGCTACCGGATCGAATCAATAGGTGATCTGAGGGGCAGGGGCAACCAACGGGGGATTATTTTTCATCCAATCAATTAATGTGCGACATAGTACGTGAGAAGTGAGACGACCACGCCGGACCACAGACTGTAAAACCGATTGTAACGCCTTATCGAAAACGTTTTAATAGCGTCCATACGTGCCCACCGTTCGTGGCGTTTCGGCTTATGGCCTGGTGCCCCTTCCAAGATGGACCTTATCAGTTTATTGATTGAACACTACCTGCCGTTGTTGTTATTGTTGCTTACTGCACAGGAAGGGAAAAGACAGCGCAAGTACACCTAATGCGGATTAATGCGATTGTAATTGATTCAGGTGGGTCGGTTGCGGTTCCATTTAGGCTTGGGAGGTGAACTAATCCACGGGGCTCGGTGGGCAATTCGAGCCATTTTCGGAGAAGCTACGTGAGTTGGGAAAACAATTACCTGTTGTTGATAGGAAATGCTCAAGTGCCAATTATAATCCAGGTGCAGTCACTTAGAATATGACATGGTTTAGGAATATTTTTCTCTGAATAGAGTTTAAAGGTATAATTGACGGAAGAAGGGGTTACATAAAATACCTGAATTTTAGGGAAGATTTCTTAGGATTTAACGAGACGACGACAAAAAATAGCAGAAACAATAATCGCAGGGAACCTCGATGAAAGCATATTTGCGGAATCACAAAGGCAGCGGATTACGTTAATAAAGCCTGTCCACGTTAAGCTTCGAACACTAAGAGTATGCCTGAAAAAAAAAATCTAAACATATATCTACAAAACCGATTGTCTATTTCAGTATAATATATTGAAAACAGTTGATTGAGATGTTAATCCTTGTTTCTGTAAAATTCTCGAACTTTCTGTGTTAAAACCGCCTTAAGATTCGAAACGGTGGCTTCAGATGCGCTAGCGGTGGCGATTATCCAGCTTCTATTGAAATCGTCAATCTCATTTACTTTCTTCTTTGTTTTAAAGAGTTTCCGCTTAACCAGAGCCGATTATTTTACTATCGGGTGAAGTTTTGGACAGTTCGGTGGATTGCATAGTTTTGGCGCGTATTTGACCTTTTATGGTTTATACCATTCTAGGACGGATTTTGCATACTGACAAGGGGTCAAATCAGGGCTGTAGAGTCATGGCTTCTTATAAATGGTAGCAACTGCTTTTGTTGACATTCTTCCTCATTCTCATCCTTGTTGACAGTGACGATAGGCATAGAAGTTTTTGGATGTTCTACCACAATTACATATGGCCTGTCAAACCAAATATTTCTTGGAAAATTTAGAATCCGGCTATGTCCGAAAATATTCGGCAACGGTATTTCTTGCGTTGCGGTATTACCTGGAAGCTGCACATCAAATCCTAGTTTTTTTGTTCGGTAAAGAATTTTATGGTTTTGTTCGGTACAATAAAATGTTGACTCAATGTAAAATTTCTCCAATTTATAGATATCTATCAAAGAACTACATGTTTTCGGTGATTGTTATGAAAATATTTCTAAATACATGTATGTATTTTACAGATGTACTTTGTAAACTAATGAACTGTCATTCACTTTCACTTTTTTTTAAACACTATTTTTTAAAAAAAACTTTTTTGAGCGTATTAGTAGAACGATTGTGATTGGGAAACTAGGAGAATTTAAAATTTAACACTTCATTTTGATCACTTTTTAAAAATAAAAATTAAACCTTGAAACACTTTTTTAAATTTTCGCTAGATTCGCGAACAAATTCCATTTAATTCCACTATGAGCTTATCTTTTGACAGATAGGCCTATTTCGTCTGCTACTTACAGACTTCTTCAGTGTCGAGTGCTCGACTTGAAGGAAACATCATAGTAGGTCTAGTATTTGTAGTAGGTTTGTTGGTACCGCGGTATGTGAGATAGGGGTGGGTAGAGAAGTTCTTGAGTGTGGTTATATGTTTGTTTGTATACCTGAAATGTTGTTTGATACCCACAAGGTTATTCATTATTACTTCGTTAGTTAGTCAAATTGGTGTTTTGTTGTGTAGTGAGTTGTTTTTGTGTGAAGGTATAAATTTAAACAGCCACGAATATCCGTTTCCTTGATCCTTGTTAAGCAATTTTAGGAATTTTGTTTGTGGATTGCTATGCTTTCCGCTACATTTAGTTTCCAGGGATTTGTGATATGTCTTAAGATTTGTATGTTATTTAAGTTTAAAAAATGTTCTTCATTGAATATATGTTCAGCTACTTTTGATTTAAAATGGTGTATGATCCCTTTGTCAGTGTCTTTGTTTGCTTTAGTGACTTCTGCAATGTGTTCTTTGAATCGAATATTGAGATTACGTTTAGTTTGTCCAATGTAGATTTTGCCGCAATGGTCACAAGTTATTTTGTAGACCCCGGATTTGTTTAGACTGTTAATGGGGTCTTTAGCCGACCCTAAGAGGGTTTTAAGTTGATTATTTTTACTAGTATAAACTATTTCAAAACCGAAGTTGCGTAGGATTGGTCGTAATTGTGTAGTGTGGTTATCGTATGTCATTGCTATTCTTTTAAGTTGGGGTTGTGTATCTGTTAATGTGGTGAGTGATTGTTTGTATTGTTTTTGTGTTTTTTTGTTGATTACGTTTTGTATTAGTTTTCGGGAGTAACCGTTCAAGTGTGCTGTGTCAAAAATGTAGTCGAGTTCTTTAGTTATGCCGTTTGGACTTAGGGGTAATGTTTGTATTCTGTGAATCATGTGGTTAAATGATGCTATTTTGTGTTGGTATGAGTGGTTAGACGTATGTGGTATTGTGCGTTGTGTGTTTGTTGGTTTTCTGTAAATTTCAAATGTGAGTTTAGAATGTTCTTTCACTACGAGCAAGTCCAAAAATGGTAATTTATTATCTTTTTCAATTTCATAAGTGAATTCTATGTTTTTATGTGCGTTGTTTAAGGTTTTTAGAGTGGGAGTTAAGAGATCTTTCTTTAAAATGCAAAACACATCATCAACGTATCTATACCAAACGGTAGGTAGTTGATCTTGCAATTGTTCATCGAAATTTGCCATGAAGATTTCGCTCAGAAAAGGAGAAAGGGGGTTACCCATAGGGGCGCCTTTTAATTGTTTGAAATGTTCATTTCTGAAGGAAAAGTAATTTTCTTCCATACAAAGTTGTGTTAGTTTTATGTATGATCGTACTTTTTTCCTCCATGTTATATCGTCATTTTGAAAAAGTAACCACTTTTCTAATAAATCGATACAATCTGACTTCAGTATAAGTAACTTGGTGTGTGTTGAAAGTCTTCAAGCACATATGTGTAAAAACTTGATGTAATACTCCTTGGCAAAACTTTTTGCAGTGAAATGTTGCTTGTCATCACGGTTGCACATGATTTTGATTTGCCAACTTTGCGAGCCTCATTTCGCACAGAGTGGTTGGACCTTCCGATACACAGTCGAAAAATTTCCAAACACTAAACACAGTACTTTCTGGTACACGGAAAAAATAAACAATTTTATCAAGCACGAAATTGTTTACAATCTTTCATGCGCCATACAACAATGTTTGAAATCTTGATTCAGGCGTTACCTGGCTTAAATTTACATGATATATGCCATTATTTTCTTATACTCTAATTGTTATGTTTTTGTATTCTCCGTGCGTGGAGTAACGATTATGATGTAATGGAGATGTTCGCTCATCACCATGAGGCACCAAGAGTGGACAGTAATGTTTGCTAGAATGAAAGATATGAAGAGAAAGTGTTGAAAGTTCCACCAGTGCACGGTAGGTTGGAAAAAGAATATAAGTATTGAAAATTAAGTGAAAGGGCATGGGTAAAATAGTACTCGAACCAAGGACGTTACCTTTGCCTAACATCCCACTGCGGGGTAGGTAGAGGCACGGACGAATTCGCCACCCCAACAGGCAAAAGTAACGTGTTGGTACGTGTTCATGTACCACTGATAGCTTTGTAATAGTTTCTAGCGGTAGTTTGTATGCACTCTGTTTTGATGCGCACATGGGAGAGGAACTCTTCCTTCCCAAAAATGGAGAGAGTTCCTCTTCCACGTGCTGTTTAAAAATAGAAATATTCAACCAAACACACTCATTAGTAAGCAATTTGAGTACTGAAAAGGACGGATTTAATTGCAGAAGAAGAAACATTGGTTCAGCTCCTCGTCGTTGCGGGTGGCCAACTGCAGGTGGCGTGGGATGATTCGTGTCCCGTTGTTGTCACGGGTGTTTTTTTTCTATCAACTCGTAGGCTTAACTAGCAGCGAGGGAGCTTCGGCACGGCACCAACCAGCAACGAATGCTCACCAGTGTACCCTCCAGGGCGCTTGCTGACGCCAAATGCATTTCTTCAACAGTTCTTACTCTGCACAATACCACGACTGCCGAAATTCTAAATCACAAAGCCAAGGCGTACCCCTTATATAACCTTAATTTGAAGTCTGTGCTAGGAAAATACTGTGCATTTGGTATATTTGCACTGGAAAATCGACATTACAAGACATTACCTTGTATTTACGTTATTTTCAATAGCTTCATGTTGAAAATCAATCAATTTCAACAATTAAACTATTGCCTAGAAATATTTCAGATAGATTTGTGCAAAGATTTTGAAGATCTGTCATGAAATGAATTAGTTATTAACGTTCAAAACATAAGCATATTTGGTGACGCTCCAAATTCTTGTTCTAGCAACGTGTACCCCTGGATTAAAAACAAAGACGTAGTCCTACGTCAAAAACATCAGTCTGAATATAATTATAATTCAGTTTGAACAAGCGACACGTACGGACGTGGTTTTGCTCTCTCGTATTAAAAGTTTTTCCCGTTTTCCCCACTCGCCTGCTTTCTTGCGGTTGCGTGTCCGGTTTGCGATTTAACACCTGCGCTTGCTCATCTTATGGTGGTGGCAAACACAAAAAAAGCATACATTAATTGTTATGTTATATATTCTCCGTGCGAGGAGTAACGATTATGATGTAGAAGGAGATGTTCGCTCATCACCATGAGGCACCAAGAGTGAACAACAATGTTTTTGGCTAGAATGAAAGATATGAAGAGAAAGTTTTGATAGTTCCGCTAGTGTGCTAGTGGTGGTTCGAGTACCACCGTATACATGCCCTTTTCGCTCAATTTTCATAAAAAAACATCTGTTACATTTCCAATCCTGCCGCACACTAGCGAAACTATCAAAACTTTCTCTTCATATCTTTCATTCTAGCCAAAAACATTGTTGTTCACTCTTGGTGCCTCATGGTGATGAGCGAACATCTCCTTCTACAACAAAAAAAGCGCTGCAAAGTTTGGCAAAATATTCCGCTCCACCTATTGCCGTGGTAATGGGTCGTAAAAATCGACCCACGGTCATCCGCTCCCGAATCCTTACCGCAACCGAACTAAGCGGTTGCGCCATGACGAGGCCTGTTCAGTGGCCCCTAACGCTCGTCTACTAACAAGCAATCAATTCGCCGTCCTCCCGGAACAGGAGGTGCCACAGAAGGTAAAGATCCCCCCGCTCTTCACCACGTCAAAGGACATTGCTGCACTCAGGACCGAGCTTGCAGCTATCCAAGTTCATCCATTGTACAAGCTGTGCACAGGATTGTGCGACTTGATCGGCTCTGATGGAGGAGGTGTGGCGATCGCCCTGCGTAACAACATCAACTGCCGCATGCTTCCGAGCTTTCAGCTGCAGATTATTAAATCCATCGGAGTTGAGGTCGCATCTGCCGTCGGCCGTATTCCCATCATCGCGGTCTTTTGCCGGAAGCAAGCCAGTACCACCAACGGAACAACAACGGTCGTACGAAACGACATCCGTAAGCTGACTTGGAGGCAGGGGCAGTTTATCATCGCTGGCGACCTAAATGCGAAACACGAAAATTGGGGGAACACTCGACGCAACAGGAACGGAATAATTCTTCAGGAAGACCTGGAAGAGAGCCATTACACTGTCCTGGGCCTGGAAACGCCCACCTGGTTGAGCAGACCCGGGGTCTATTCGACAATCAAATTCTTTCTTACCAACATGAGTAACAACGTCGCCCAGCCGGTAGTACCCCAGGAGTTCAGCTCGGACCACTATTAAGTGGTGGCCTCGGTCAACCGGCATCGAATCACCAGACGGAACTAACAACGTGCCTGATGGGAGAGGTTCCGACAACATGTCGAGGACACAAATATCAACGAGCACCTCGAGTCAACTGATGCCATTGATCGGCAACTGAAGAGCATCGAGCGAGGAATCTCCCAGGTCCGGGAGCAACATGTACCAGTGATTGATCAGGTGAACAACTCTGTACTCATCGGTAGACCCTCTTAAGATTTAATACAATTGCGAAACGCCATTCAAAGGCAATACCAGCGAAGCAGTTTTCCAACGCTAAAAAGTCAATCCCTAGTAGCACACAAGTTGCCATTAAGTTGAGAAAACATAAATGTGCCTTTGTTAGTCATAATCAAGTTGCTGCAACTAATTATGACCGTGATGTGCTACTTGGGATGTAATCGAGTGACGAAAATCAGTAAGGCCAGAATGGTGGACCTTAAGAATAACAAATTCTCCGACAAGATCCGCTCTCTCCCAGATTGTGCAAAGCCGTTCTGGAAGTTGACAACAAGTTTGAAAATTAAGCCACTAATCCCACTAGACAGCAATGGCTGTCAAGCGATCGTTAGCGCTTGATAAATCCTATAGAAAAGGCTGCTGAGATAAGTCAACACTTTGTCCGCTCCCACAATCTCGGACAAAACGTCGTCAGTCCACACGAAGCTGCCGTTAGCGCGCTTATTACTAACATCCATATAAGCCCCAACGACTTACCAGAGGAGTTGGAGATCTCTGCTGACGAATTGTTGACTAATATCAAAGGCTCAAAGAACATGAAGGCCCCGGGTTTCGTTAACATCATGAACTTGGAGCTCAAGCAGATCGCAATGAGCTACGGGTTGAAGAAGACGTCTTTTGTATTTGCTGCTGCTGAATTTCTCCCGTTTCCCTTTGAAAACAGTGTTATACAAATGACAAGCTATATCCAATTTGCCGATCTTTAAGTGTATAAATACCGTGATATTTTCCAATATTCTGTTCCGTTTTTGTGGTCTGCAGCAGAAGTGCTATAAAATTGTTCGCGTAGTGGATGTTATCATCGTGAGCGTGGGAAAGCAGTTGTGATTATATCAAGCGCCCAAAAACACATTGAGCACATTCGGATATGTTCCGGGTAGCTCAAGGAAAGTGGAAATTTCTGACTTGGACCAATAAATCGACACCGTAAGTCACATGAGAAGTCGATAATGAGTTCATTGGCGGTCAAATCAAGTTCAAGTCATCAGATCGCACCGTGGTGTTGGCCAATACGTGTGGCCAAGGTTGATCAGGGCTGAGCGAATTAAAGTGGTACCTGGTCCAGTAAGGCTGATACAACGGAGGTTAAACATTATATTACAGGGTAAGAGAGGGAGAGTAGCGACACAAATCAATTCAGGAATATCGGTAAGCTTGTCTTATTTTTCTTTCTCTATTCAGGGTGCCTGTACAGTCGATTAAGACCGTAAACGGCCCATCTCGCTTTAGAATTTTCGTTACGCTCCAGTAAGAATAGAGATATGCCAAGAGTGGATAGATTCAGTGATTATGTATGTTGTGTGGAAGAGGGTCAGTGTAAGTAAAGGGCGATATTCTTTTGCCACACTGACACACACACGCACACAAAAAGCTTCATTTCAGTACTCAGACTTAGTGCATGCTTTGGAATCCACAATACATCCAGTTACAGGTGGATGGGGTGCCAATCAAAGGAAATGGTAGAGGCATTGAATTTGCCAAATAATTCATTGTTTCATAGGGAACGATCGCGAGCAGACATGAGATATGATAACCACGCGGGTGCGGGTGAACGTGCATTACTGTAACCAGGAGTGTGAATCTGGGTTTCAGTGGGTGAGTTATCTCAGATATCTAAGCATGAACATAATTATTATGGGACTCGCTTTCGTGTCTAACCACTGAAAACAATCCTTATTCTGCTTCCGGGACCACGGTGAAGCGACTACCCACTTCGGGCACTTCTCTCATTTTCTTTTTGGAGGCTACGTCATGTTCTCATCAAGATGTGTACCAATGTGGAGTAGCCGACCGTCATGACGTGCTCTCCTTCACGGTCACCATCGTGAGGCACTCGCTTCTTAATTTTTCCCTATGCATCGGCGTTGCTAGACCTCTGCTCTACTCTCCATTTGTTCCATTCTTGGGCCAGTTAGCTCCCATCTACTTTGGTCGAGCCATTTAGCTTCCACTTCCTGAGCCTTTTACCTCTCACACCTCGACGCAATCGACTCGACGGTGGGAGTACCCTATGCCACCGAAGAGTGTCACTGTGTGTGTGAGTGAGGGGGAGGGGAGGTGTTTGTTTGTGCGTGTGTGACTTTCTACTAATGCATCTCTTTCCAAAAAGCGAGTAATGGCGCTATAACCATAAGCCATAAGAGGCTAGGGCAAGAGTTAGTGCTCATGCCCCAACCGAAATACGAGCTCTAACGCAAGAAGAGTCTGGATACAAAAAAAAACGCCTGTGTCCCAACCCACAACAGCGGACAATAAAGGAGTGCATTAAATTTCTTAGCTTCATCACTCCCAACGACCTTTAAACATATAAATATACAAATGCTTTCTCGCCAAGGAAAGCCTCCCACACAATCCCATCTAAATTCCAACTCCAGATGTCTATGAGGGTAGCATGAGTTCTCAGCAGCTTCTCAAGTAGACATCTAATCAACACTTCCCTCCCATCCTTTGCTGATCATAAGGACCTGGCCAGGTATTGTGCAAAGAGATCGATGGATGAAGAGTTTGTCACACCCAAGGCAGCTCTTCTGGCGCTTCCATCGTCTCTACAACAGCCAATACAGGACAGTGTATGGTCGGAAAATGCTATGCTATGCTATGCTATCATGAACAATTGAGCAATTGAGCCCACAGTTCTATAGCCATCTGGCGGTGGTTTTCAACCGATTGCCTCTGGAGTTGGAAGTCAGCCAAAGTCATCCCCATTCAGAAACCTGGGAAAGATCCTTCATGTTCCAAGAGCTATAGGCCCATAAACCTTCTCTCAGGAGTAAAACTGTTTAAGAAAGCGATCCACTGTCGGCTTTTTTTGTCTGTGGACGAGCTTAACATCTTGTTCGACGAGCAGTTCGGATTCCGATGTGGTCGATCAACAGTGACCCAACATAACAAAATGACAAACATCTTCAGGCGGAAAAAGGCTGTTGCGAAATCATCTGCCATGGTACTTCTCGATATCGAGAAGGCCTTCGCTAACGTGTGGCACGATGGCCTGGTGTATCAGCTAAAAAGATACAATCATCCTATCTTCCTGGTGAAGATAATTAAACATGATCTGTCGCACAGGACATTCCGTGTTTCGATGCAAGCTGCAGTTTCCGATGCACATGAGATCTCCGCCGGCGTTCCGCAGGGAAGTATACTAGGTCCACTTCTGTTCAACTAATTTACCTAGGACATACCCCCACTCCTTGAAAATGGATCTCTGTCGTTGTTCGCCGATGATACCGCAGTCGCCCACAATGGTAGGATAACAAGAGCGCTTACAGCGAAACTACAGCGAAGCCTGAATGTCCTGTCCGAATACTACACCATATTGAAGATCTGGATCAACTCGGCAAAGATTCAGGTCATCCTCTTCCCATATTCCAATTCTCCCAGACTTGTTCCGCCTGAGGATTATAAAATTAGCCTTAACAACACAACGCACAGTATGAGAAAAGGACATGAACCGTGAAAGAATTCGATAATTCAGCTCCAAGTAGCACAAGGTTAGTGAACAATAGCATTTTTTATGTGAAAATTCCTGGAAAATCCAATGAAAGGGGTCCCACTTGCCGCAAAATTCAGTGGACGGAGATATTGGGCTCATTTTACCCCGCTTCTCGCGTATTTTCGAATAATGCCCAGTAATCTATGCTTGGAGGGGTCTGCGGTGGTCAAAATAGGCCTATTCTTATGTAGAATTTCTCGTGTTCAAAATAAGAGGATAATCCTCAGGATGATCCTGAACACCCCTCCGAGGACAAGAACATCTTAGGTCCACCGTCTGGCCGAGATAAAAATGCTCAAAGATCGCTTTAGTGAGTTTATCAATCGGTACAGGGCACGCTGCCTGCCATCGGATCACCAGGTCATCCAGAATCTGGTTCCCCACCCCTGGGATTTTCAAATTTTAACTATAGTTTTAGTTTAAGTAGGTAATCAAATTTTGAAACTTAGTGTACGCTTCCCTTATCAGAGTTCTTCCATTGATTATGATCTCTCCATGAAACAGGCTATTCAAGGAGTTCCTGATCAACTTCGACCCAATTTTAATCCCCCATATTTTTATTCAAAAGGACCAACATGTCAATTGAAATAGTAGATTCATTGATGGATCCACTGATTTCGGTGTTCGCAATGAATACTCATCTACCTTCCGAAAACTTCAAGAACCTTGTTCTGTATATGTTGCTGAGATGGAAGCAATAAATTTCGCATTGGGGATAATTTCCGACATGCACGTTGTTGACTGGGCACGTTGCTTGCCGAATCGTAAAAATCCGGCCCGTGGTAGCGCAGGCACCCATGAATCCCGTTTGGTATTGCCCCACGAACTCCTTTGCATCTTGTAGGCGGCGCTCAGTAGCGTGATTGCACGATAGTTTCAGCAATCCAGTTTGTCGCCCTTTATATAGATGGGACATGGGAGATAGATTTGCTGGCGTAGCTCTTCTTGTTTTGAATGCATCTTGAAAACTACTTGACAGATCGCGATAAATTTTGCACCCATAAACGTAAAACTCTAAACTAGTATTACCCAAAATTTCATTAATTTTTACTCACGTGATAAAAAGTTACACCCAAAACAAAGTGTCGCATTTTTTCCGAGTCCAATCTTTAGGTTTTATTTCGACTTTATGAACTCGTGAAATGCTGCCTGAAAAGCTGTTTTGAAGGGTGTTCCGATCAAAATTTGGTCGTCTTAACATGACGCAGTTCCCTTAATCGTGCATAAAAAAATTTGGCACACCCCTGATTGTTAAAGATGTGTGAGTGTAGCCCCGATTTTGATTTTGAGATAAGCACTTCAGTTATCAAAATGTAGTCGAAGGAAGAGAAGCAACGCATCAAAATGTTGCACGTACATCTCGAAACCCCAAACTTCTCTCACGCTAAGTTGGCGAAATGGTTGAATATGACTAAATCAACTGTTATCAACGTATTAAAAGTGACAACGGTGAACGTTTGTTGACAGCCTGGAAAGCTGGATCGGGGGGAATCCGAAAGCCGGAGGCCACAGCGACGACAAAAAGAGTTGCCCGCTGTTTTGAGCGGTACCCCAACCTCTCCGTCCGAGATGTCGCAAAGAAGATGGGAGTGGCGTGTTCAACCGTGGATAGATCTTAAAAACGAGCTGGACTGTCGACTTACAAGAAAGTGGTGACTGACTATGCTGGCGAAGTTTGATTGCTTGGTACAGAACGATGGAACTTACGTCAAGGCAGACTTTAAACAGCTTCCTGAACAGGAGTTTTATACGGCAACCGGCCGGGAAAAGGTGGCAGATATTTTCAAGAACATTAAACTGTCAAAGTTTACGAGGAAATATCTGGTGTGGCAGGCCATCTGTTTCTGTGGCTTGAAATGCAACATTTACATTGTGACCGGAACCGTCGACTAGGAAATTTATCTGATCGAGTGCCTACAAAAACGTCCTGAAGCGACACAATTGTTCCGTTCCATTTTGGCCGGATTTGGCATCTTTCCATTACGGAAAAAATGCCATGGAGTGGTATGCTGCCAACAACGTTCAAGTGATGGCCAAGGACAAGAACCCCCCCCAACACGCCAGAGCTCTGCCCAAACGATCAATATAGGGCTATCGTCAAGCGGAACCTTAAGAAGACTCAAAAAGCTGTTGTGAGCGAGAAACAGTTCGAGGCTCTGGCGCTCTGCGGCGAATAAAGTGGACAAGGAGACTGTACAAAATCTTATGGCAGGTGTTAAACGAAAGAACCGGCAATTCGCGTTCGGTAGAAAGGAAGCACAGCTGAATATTAATCCTGTATTCTGTATTAACAGAATTTGAAAAAAAAAGGGTTTGAATTAATAATAAGAACTTTGATCGACTCACACACATTAGATCTTTAACCAATTTCGGCATTCTTTTGGATAACCTTTTTGAATTCCACAAGTTTTCAGGAAATGATTGTACAAATATTAAGTCATGGTTGAAATTTCCTAATTCTAAAAAGAGGTAAAATCCGGGTCAATATTGACCCTTATGTCTTATGTTTCAGTTTGTTTTTAAAACCCGAGGAAGGTTTACCAGTGAAGTCATGAGGTCGTGAAAGTTTTGGAAATCGAAAATAGCGTGGAAGTATACAACTATAAATTGATTTATAATGTCTCAATTGCTTTGAAATAAATCAGTTACAGGGTGCGGCAGAAAATAATGCAAAAATCTGTTCTACTTCTTTCAAATCCCATTTTCAACTAATTCAAGCAACAATATCAACATTTTCGAGTGCAGTTTTCTTTATAAAGTCCTTTCAAACAAATTTATTCAATGTGTCTTCGATTTTTATTAATAACATCCTCGAGCAGACGCCGGAAGCCAGAGCATGCCTTTCGGACGTAGTCCTCCGACATTGACTGCCATGTGCGTGTTATGGTTGACTTCAGGGTTTTCACACTAGGGTGTGATATTTTGCAGGCTCGTGCTTCAACATATGCCCAAATCGAATAAACCAACGGATTAAGATCTGGACTGCTAGGGGGCCACAAATCCTTCGGTCGAAACTTCATGTTAAAGTTCAACCATTGTTGGGTTTGATTGGACGTGTGACACGGTGCTCTAACCTGCTATAGGACAACGTTTTGGTCTTCGAAGAAGTTGGCCTTCACCCAGGGAAGCACTTGGTCCTTTAAAATACCGATGTACACATCAGTATTGATGTTAACTCCAGCATCAATGAAAACAGGACGCATTTTCAAACCAATGGACGCCACCAAGCTAAACATCATGACACTAGCCGGATGTTTGGTTTGAAATTTGAATGTGGTGAAAAGAACAGGTCTGTGCAGCAGTTGGCCACAGCATCGATGCTGAAAAACTTTTCGTCCGAGAACAGGATTATCATTTGTTCCTTCTTCAACAAGGGAAGCAATCTCTTGGAACGGGTCACTTGTAGTTCCTCGACCCGGTCCGTAATCAAGTGGCGTTTCACTCTTGCTCTGGAGCCCAAGTAGCACATTACGGTCATAATTAGTTGTAATAACTTAATTATAACTTAGCAAGTTATATTTATGTTATCTGAACTGAATGGCAACAAGTGTGCTACTAGGGAAGATGCATGCAGGTCTTCTTTGATGATTCTCCGAAATATTGGCTTCCTTTGCAAGTTTTATTATGGAACGCACCGGGTTGCGAGTATTTTTTGCACGGACCGATTTAATCACGTTCGGCCTGCGTGCAAAGTGCGTCCACTTTCCGGCTTTCGCTGCTTAGGACCATCCTGTAGGGATTTTTTATGCGGTAAACTGTTGCCAAATGGCACCCTTCCACCTTGGCAATCTCTTTCGGCTTCTTCAGGGCGAGCAACAAACTGGTTATCACTTCTTTCGCGAACATTTTGACGAATTTGCAATAAAACAACTAGAATGTTTGGATGCAGCACTTGGAAGTAAACATAAACAAATACACTTTCGACAGAAATCAGTCACTAGCTAAACGAATTTACCCAATACTCAAGTTTGAACATTTTCGCATTATTTTCTGCCACACCCTGTATTTTAAGTAGGTTATCAAATTTTGAAACTTACAGTACCCAAACGGCTGATCTAAAACATTATTTATAACATGAAATACATTAAATACACAAAACACATAGAACACTTACTCAAAGCCCAATGCGCTTAAAAAACTTTAAATTGTAATTTTGTGTATAAGACAAGGAATGAAAAATAAAAAAAATAAACATATTAAGTAGTAGCAGTAGCTCAATTCTACACGCTGCAACGCTGCAACGCTCATAGCCTGCGTTGTCGGAGCCGATCTTCGCTTGCTTGGATTTTGATATCACCATTTGGAACATTAAAAAGTGCTGGAATGGTATAATGAATATAAAGTCAACTTCGTAATCAAGGACCCTAGTTCTCCAAACACCACAGAGTGGAGACCAATCGAAAAATATTGGGCTATCATGAAACAGGAATTACGCAAAGATCTTAAGACACACAGAGCGTTCAATGTAATTGAGAAAGCATGAGTCACCGTACAAAAATTGATCTGTTCTTATGTTATATAAAATCTCATGGAAGGTCTTAAGAGAAAGCTATAGGAATTTGGATTTTGGACTCAAGAACTTGTAAAAAGTGACTTGTCCGAAAACGATGACAGGTAGCACTAAGGGCAGTTTTATCTAAATTGGTATCAATGTTCTTTTTTTGAAGGGTATACTACTAACGATTTCGTGGTTGTCCACGTAAATAGATGTTAAAAGAGTTAAATTTGATAGTTTTAAGGTTTAAGTTTAAAAAAAAATAACTTAATTCAGTTTTTATAAAATTTGCAACAACACGTTTAACTAAGATTGGCAGTTTGCTTAGAAACTGACACAGAAAAAGCCACAATGCACGACTTTCTGCTTAACGTCCCGGTGAACAGGGAACTCTAGGAGGAAGATCTGAGTCATATGACACTCACTGGTTTCATTTTTTTTTATCACACACGTATCATCTTCCTTCCCGAATTATTTGCAAAATAAAAAGAATCAACCATCGAACACCACGGCCCCTCCTTCCCGCCCTTCCCCTTTCTATATAGTCACAAAGCCGTGTTGCAGTCATCTGTGAATCGTATCAATTGTTTCGACAAACAATAAAAGAAAAACACGTCCTCGGTTTGAGATAAGGCCGTTTTTCGCACCCTCCCACTGCCGGAACACGTGCCCATGCGAGAAGGGTGGGCGACGATGGCAAGACACTTGATAGATGAACGAGGTTAACTGGGAATTGCCTCGTCAGGACAGGGGGAGAGAATTGCCGTGCTTATAATATTGATAGATGGCTTGGTTGGAAAATCGTTTAACCAACCCTGGCGAGAAGCCAATCTCTGATGACGCGGATTCGAGAAGGGGAATACCAAGTACCAGGATCATGAATTTTTCGAACTTTTGTCTCATTCAGCGGAAAATTGCCATCCATCGAATATCGATTACCAGCCTCGCTCGTAAACACTGTTTTCGGATATCCGGAAAGCCTGGTTCCGTCAGTTTGATTCAGATTCATTTTCGGATCCCTCACCAGCATCCTACACAGACGGAAGCCCAACATTTTGCGCCTTCACTAAGTATTACATCACATAACACAGGCAGCAGTGCGTGTTATTGTGGCGCAGCGGGAAATTTATAGCCTGGCCGGAGATGCCCATGCAAAGAAATTATTAACGACCTAATCATCCGCTCGCCAACTGCGAACCGGGCGATCTCCAGTCAATCGGCCAGCTTCCGATTGGTCCGGCTTTATTGCGAGTCCTTCCTTGGAGGATAATTTATGATCGACTATCAATGTGCTTGCAACGAGGTGTGTGCGGCGTTTTGCAGTTCGGCTGAATCTGCCTTGTGATTAGCGTCTTAGCTACGCCACGCTGGCCGGATCGATGGACAAACGACGACAGTGTTATATGCAGATTATCCCTGGCATCGATTTTTTGCTTTGTTGTGCCAATGTGATTATATTTTAAGAAATTACTGACGACTGAACTATACTTACGTTGTGCAGTTTGTAGTACAGGCCACATGCATTGCAAACAGGTTCACCGCCTTGGTTCCGTCGCCACAGCGTGGTGGTGGTCGTTTTGCAGTTGGCGCACGAGGTTCCCGCCCGTCGTGCTGCGCTCTGCAGGGACTGTAATGAGAAGAAGTGGGTGGAAGATATTACTTCGGTGTTTGTTTAAGGGTTGCAATTTTCGGTGGAAAACAGGTGTAGATATGGTGATGAGGATTATGATTATGTACCCGCCATAGACCACCATATAAGTTTCAGCTGAACGATGTATCGTTAATTTGTTCAAATTAAGCAACAATATAATCAGACTTACTAAAGGTTAAGGTTGAGCTTAGATGACCTCACATTTTGTGGATGCTTCTTCGTGATGGAATTTGAATTTTATTTTTCGTCAATCATTGCATAGACCTTGCTACATTTTTTATTAACATCTAAGAGTTTTTAATTAAGTATTGTCTAGTTAGCCTAACATAAGAAAAAGATTTTTAAGTATATTTTTATTCATTGTTATAATATCTGTATCCGCATTAATCCGGACACCTTCAAATCATTGTATCATTGTTTGAAATATTGCACGTAGGAATGAAAAATTTCACTGTGGTATAGCTGAGAGTCTATGATGAAAAAGACTGTGATTGATGTTTACATTTCATGTTTAGTATTCAAGTTGGCGACGAAAGAAAAACAAGTGCACGAGCGAATTTTGTACGGGCGTTCGGCAAATCCTGACTTGTCAATACGGGACCTTGCAAAAACATTGGATTTGCCTAAGTCCACTGTTCACGATGTGCTCAAATCATTTTCGGAACGTTTGACGGTGGAGAGGAAACCAAGAAGTGACAAAAACATTGGACGTGCTGATCCTGTCATGGACCGAAAGGTGAAAAGGATATTAACGAAAAACCCAAATCTCTTCATTCGATTGGTGGCTCGTAAAATAGGGATGTCGCCTGGTTTTGTCCAAAAATCAAAACAACGTTTGAGACTTAAGTTGTATAAAGTAAAAACAGTTCCAAATCGAAACGAAAAACAGAACTTGGCAGCAAAATCACGGGCTCGACGTTTGTACTGCGAATATTTGAAGTTTTCATGCGCTGATATGGACGATGAAACTTGTGTCCTGGAGGATTTCAAGCAGCTTCCAGGGCTGGATTTTTATTCTGCTATGGCCAGAAATGCTACAGCTGAGCATTTCAGAATGAAGAAGGCATCGGAATTTCCCAAAAAATACCTTGTGTGGCAAGCAATTTGCACGTGTGGCCAAAAGAGTAAATCTTTCGTCACTACAGGAACAATCAACAAGGAAATCTATCAGAAAGAGTGCCTGCAGAAGCGATTGCTACCCTTCATCAAAAGTCATAAAGAAAAAGCTTTGTTCTGGCCCGATTTTGCATAATGCCACTATGCTAAAACTGTGAATCAAGTGAACATTGTACCAAAAACTCCAAACCCGCCAAATTGCCCAGAGCTACGACCAATTGAGAGATATTGGGCACTGATGAAGCGGAAGCTTTTTGGAAAGAAGCAAGGAATCAAAAACATTAAACTCTCCCAGCAAATTTGGACAAAGACGGCTTCTACGATTTCTGAAGAGTCTGTACAAACCCTGATGGTCGGAGTTAAGCGTAAAGTTGGAAAATTTTATGCAAATACCGAATAACTATGTTTTGTTTCACGAATTGTTAAAACACATCCCATGAATCTGAAATAAACAACTACGACGGAAATATAATACGAAATTTATGTTTTGTTCATGTTTTGAGGTGTCCGGATTATTGCGGATACAGACCTTAGGAATCGTTTGCTATACGTGTTGAAGCACACCATTCTATTTATAGGAGCATTTTTGGCATAGTTTGTGCTTTGATTTTTAATAAAAATACATTTTTGTTTCGTAAAGAGCGAGAAGGAGCATAAAAAATTAAGTTTTTTAATATTTCTGGGCTGTTTATTCGTTGTTCAATAACATCAGCTATGAAAGCAATCATAGCGAACTCTCTCTGCCTTTAAAGTCCTTCTAAATTAATGAACAAACATCGCGACTCATATAATGGTATTGACAGACGTGTTCAATCTAATTTTCTTAGAGCAAACAACACCAACTGTCTCTGAACCGATTCTATACGGTTTACATACTTTCCTTGATATGGAGCCCAAGCAACGCTACAGTATTCTAGTATGGGCCTACCATATGCAACACATAGTGTTTTCAATGTGTAAGGGTCGTTGAAATGCAAACTATATCTCTTAATAAACCCAAGCATGTTATTTGTTTTATAGACGATATTATTGTAGTCATCAGCAAAGGATAACTTAGAGTCAAGTATAACTCCTAGGTCTTAATTTGATGACATCTATCAATTGCTATCTGACCAAGAGAAACTATTTTTTGTGTTATGGAATGCTCTCTCGTTAACGATATAGAGGTGCATTTTTTAACGTTAAGTTCTAACAAGCATATTTTACACCAGGTGTAAACATTACTGATTTTGTGTTGAAAAATATCAAGATTATGTGGTTTTTGTATCTCCATAAAGAGTTTCATGTCGTCTGTATAAACTAAGACTTGAAGAACTTCCAAAATTTTTAATACATCGTTAACAAATAAAACAAATAAAAAAGGACCAAGATGTGATCCTTGTGGTACTCCAGACTTAACATTTACTAATTTAGAGAGATTGCCGTCATGACTTACTCTTTGCGTTCATGTTGTATGGATGGATCCATTTCAGTGATCTTGGATTAAATCCTAACCTTGATAACTTAAAAAGCAGCAAAAGTTAGTCTACTCTGTTAAAAGCTTTACTTTAATCGGTATATAATGCTTCTACCCAATAACCTTCATTCATTACGTTTAACGAAAATGTCAAAAAAAAGTATCAAGTTAGTAGATGTTTATCTTTCCTTTTACAAAACCATGTTTATAATGGATTCAAATAGTTAAGGGATGCAAGATAGAATAGCAACCCCAATAATTTTTTCTATCAGACATTTTACCACTTTTTAACATTGGGATAAAAAATGATTTATTCCAAATGGTAGGAAGAATATCCTAGTAGCACACTTGTTGCCATTCAGTTGAGATAACATAAATATGACTTGCTAAGTTATAATCAAGTTACTACAACTAATTATGATCACAGTGTGCTACTTGGGTACTGGACTTCAGTGATAAATCAAAAAGCAACAACAAAGGTTTAACTAATTCTTTCGGAAACGATTTGAGAAATATAGGAGTTAAACCATCAGGTCCTGTACCCTTTGAGGCAGCCAATGTTTCAAAAGCATATAAAATTTGTTTATTGGATAAACTAAAAACTGAAATATTTTTCATTGGGTTCAGGGATGTATGAAAAATATTGATGATCACGCTCACTATCATCGTGAGATGTCCTGAAAGAAATCCGTAAATAAGTCGCATATTTCATTAGAAGTATTACCACTTTTGTCATCTAAATAAATGCATTTTTGAAGGAAAGCTCTGAGATTTTCGTCTCTCTTGAACATATTTGAAGAAGTTTTTAGGATCCGATTTTATATTATTTTCTATTTTTGTGTTGTGTTCTTTGTATACTTTGATCATTTCAAGGTTTAGCTGATCAAATATGGTCAGGTAGATTAATAGGTTTTCGTCACTTTTATTTCTTTTATATGCTTTATATGCTTTATGCTTCCAATTTTTTAGATTAATTACCTGTCTATTGATTGATTGGCCTTGTTTTTGATTCTCTTCCTTCGCTTTTTGGGGACTGTTTGTTCTAGAATATCAAACATTATTTCTTAGAATGCATCCACTGATTGTTCTATGCCATGATTACGCGTTAAAATTTGCCAGTCGACACAATGTAATTTATTTTTGATTACTGCATAGTTTGCTTTGCTAAAATCGTAAAATGATTCGGTAAAATTGTTATCCATCGTTGGGGTTTCTTCGTGTATAAATACGAAGTACTCAAGTGTGAAATTCTTCATTTTTTCAAAGGAGCGAATATGACTCGGATACGCAGAAATCGTCCGACATTTTTGTGAATAACAAATCTAAGTAGCAGTTGTCATTATTTTTCACGGTATTTACTTGTTTCAGCCTTAGCACTTTCATGAAAAAGAGTATGGAGCGTTTCGTTGTCCCCTACAAATGGTATCAAGAATGATTCATTTTTGTCATCAACAATGAAATTTCCTGTTCCTTGGTAAAAATCTCCGTACATGTGAACATTTGCTTCAGAATCAAATTTCGAAAAAAATATCATCAGCAAGGGGTCCGTCAATTCAAGAGGATACACGAATGCTTACATTGCACGTTCGTCTACTAGACACTGACTATACCTCTGCATCTCCACAGAGAGATGTTTCATTAGTGGGAAAGGTACACGTTTTCTGGATTCATCTTATTTAATTATGTGATCTTCTAACCGATTTGGACCGATTTTAATACACAGCAAGGACGCCTCACAAAATGTGATGATGTTTTCTTTTATTAAGAGAACGAACTTTTTTTTTCAAATATCACTTAGTTTTTTTTTAAACTAACAATAAGGGGCCATAAGATATTTTGGCTGTACGTGATTTGGAGTACATGAAACTCATTTATGTGTTTTTGACTAACATTAGCCTTAGATTGTAGTTAGTTTAACCTGTATGTTTACTATAAGTGTTTGTTTTATATGTATGTGTTTTTTTTTTTCATTTTTCAAAAAATGTTCAAGTCAAAAGAAAACCATAAATTGTATAGTTATAAGTGTTAAGATAATTTAGAATTTGAATTTAATGTGTTATGTAAACCATACTTTAAATTCCCACCTTCTTTCCCATCCGTAATTTGTAATCCCTATTAACCTCAAGACGGCCGCGAGTAATCGGCTCTATCCTCCTAACTTTAGTTTTAGGATAAATGATTTATAAAGATATGAAAATTTGGCTCTGTAAAGTTAATTCGATTGAGCCTGTACAAATAAATGATTATTGAAATGAGGGTTTGAGCTGTTTAGTGGAATACCTGTGACTAGAAATGAGAAGAAAAATTAATATTTTCCAATTAATTCCTACTACCTTTGCTTATCTTGACAGATACGAGTATTTCGTCTACAATGTGCAGACTTCTTCAGTGTCTCGTACCCATAACTCGACTGTCGATACTAATTTTTCTTCTCATTTCTAGTCGATTTTTGAGAGTCAATTTTAACCGATGTAAACCCCAACCCCTCTGAGATAGAAAATAATAATATTTTTAAGCTAAAATACTCCATAGATAGCTATTGGATCTTGATGCTGTTTTTCGAAAGAGACCACTAAATTATCCTTATTTCTTAATATGCACTGGTTATTCCAAGAATATTCGACGTTTCAAATTACAAAGTGAAAGTAATGGATTAGATACCTGCTGGTTGGTTGACAACATTTTTTTAAATGCAAAACATAGCATGCAGTATATCAAACTTGATGATTTAGCCAAACTAACAAAACTCATCAGAAGATATTTTGAAGATCTCAGACCACATTGGAAACTAAAAGAGACCCTGCGGGATCCAAGTTCCTCCGGAAAAGTGGCTATATTCCAATCTGTTCCAAACCCTGGCTGGCGACATATCAAACTTCATGATTTTACAAAACTGGGAGCATAACCTCGGCGTAGTGGTTAACATCCAAACCTCTCACGCCAAAGTTACGAGTTCAAATCTCACCCTGGACAAGTTATGAAAAACATCCAAAGAGGTGTTTGAGTGTGACTACGACGGGAGATGAACCAGCCGAGGCTGAAAATCTCGATAATACAGAAAAAAAAAAAAACAACAAAACTTTATCTTCGAAAGACATTCTGAGGATTCCTGACCATACTGGCCCCTTCAGGAGGCCCTGCGCGATCCAAGTTACTCTGGGAAGGTGGCCAAATTCAAATATTTTCTAAAACTTGGCTTGCAACATACCAAACTTTATGATTTTGCAGAAATAGGGCCTCCACATTTCGAGAATTTTTGTAAGGAAGGTATTCGAACCAGAACAATCAGCATGGACCAAGGCTACGGATAAGGACTAACGATTGAAAACTCGGGATTTGGAACTGCCGATCTCTCAATGTTCTTGAAAGCAGGGTTGCGGCTTATCATTTTTGACTCAGGCATATTCATTTGCCAATATCTCCTTTCAGAGGGTCGATTTGATAATATGATGTATGATGAACTTGTAGTGCATGAGTAGACCTACAACTTTGTTTGACAGTACATTGCTCTAACTCCTATATCTTCGAC
Organism: Aedes japonicus; assembly: GCA_034211315.2. NCBI lineage: Eukaryota > Metazoa > Arthropoda > Insecta > Diptera > Culicidae > Aedes > Aedes japonicus. The sequence continues at coordinate 95,699 of JASCZW010005685.1, forward strand.
ATGAGAGCGTATATTCACAGTGATCTTCACGATGATAATCGCGTGATCTTCACCGCGAATTTCATCGCGATGATCACTGCGAATATACGCTCTTATTCCTCGATATAAGAGATAGAGCTTTGACTATTAGACCAGTTGTAGGTCTATTCAAGCACCATAAGTTCATCATCATTATATTTTGGAATTGAGCTTGAGAAGAGCTATCGGCAAATGAATATGGATAAGTCAAAATGATAAGCCGCAACTGCGAAAGTACTCGCGCGCTTTTCGACAAATCAGCTCGGAAGCATGATGATGACAAAGAAGAATTCTACGAGCAGCTGGAGCACAAATACCCCCGCTGCACAAACCATGACATCAATATCACCATTGTTGATTTAACACTCATGTTGGCCACGAGATATATTTTGCCAGCCTCGGTGGTGTAGTGGTAAGCGTGACTGCTACGTTGCACCCTAGTGGGTCTAGGTTCAATCGCAATCGAAGTCGGTGGTTTTTCTGAGGTGAATAAATCTGGTCACGTCTTCCTTCGGAAGGGAAGTGAAGCCGTTGGTCCCGGCACATGTGTTGATGAGTGCGATATGTAGGGTCCATGAGATGGAGTCGTCTTCCTGGCGTCGATGGTTTTAACAACCATTCAAAAGAAAAGGAATGTTAAACAGTACGTGGGAATTTTAAAGCAGCGACCAACGCAACTGACCAACAAAAACGGCCTTCCCGAGTAACACATCTTCATGATTTTATGTTGAATAAGCTTCTATATAACCAAACCTAGTAATATCAACGTTTTTTCAACCGTTATAAAACACGTATGTTACTTTGGTTCGACATATCGACTTCTCCGCCTCCAAAAACATGGCCGTAGGTAGTACCTTCTTCCAGCACAGCCTCCCACATCGGTACACCTGGAGATCACCAAACCAAAAGGAATCACAAATCGACCACCTTTTGATAGATAGTCGGCACCTCTCAGCTATCATCGAAGCCTATCGAAGCGCCAACATCGATGGTTAACATGCGCTCAAAGATCTCCGAAGTAAACAACTTTCGGCATCAACGCCTGTCACGGTACAATCTCGCACGACTGAAGCGACACGACGTCGCCACAGTCTACGTGCAATCGCTTGAAACAGCGCTGTCTGAAGAGGATGCTCCTCTCGAGGACTGTTGACTGTGAAAACCACTATCAGCTTACCTTAGCGGAGAACGTCTTAGGTTACGTAGAAATAAGCTGACAGAACGAGTGTTTCAACTGGAATATCAGTATTTTGACAAACGATTGTGAGGTGACCGAAAGGTGGAAGAAGCACTGCGGGAAGAACACAGAAGAACATGTGAATGGAGTACAGGAAGAGTACCAAGACAGCAAAAGAAGTGCCATCAGCGATGCAGCAAGTGACGGAAGTGTGCCACTCCCGATGAATGATGAAGTTGTATTCTATAACACCATGCCAGCATTAGAGCAAGTCAGTGAAGCACTCAGAGATACTCTCAGAGACGCGTTGAACTTCAATATTCCTGTGATTACATTGGACCTTGTTGAATCCGCAATCCGGAAGCTGAAACTCTCAAACTTGGCAGGACTTGACGGAATTCTTTCATGTGTACTAAACCTCTTTTGAAGTTCTCCAATATGTCGTTACGCCAGGGAAAATATCCAACACGCTGGAAATCTTCGTTCATGTTCCCGATTTTCAAAAAAGAAGATAAACAAAATGCCGAAAATTATCCAGGAATCACATCGCTCTGTGCCTGCTCAAAAGTCTTCGAGATCATCGTCAACGACTTGTTAGCTGCAGACACTACACCTCTCCTGAACAACATGGATTTCAGCCCAGAAGATTCATTTCAACCAACATTGCATCTTTCGTTTCCTCGTGTCACCGGAATATGAAAGCTGGATCTCGAGTCGACGTTGTTTACACGGATCTCAAGGCTGCTTTTGACCGGGTCGACCATGCTATACTTTTGGCAAAGTTAGACAAACTTGGTGTGTCAAATAACTTAGTTCGTTGGTTTAAATCCAACCTAACGGACAGGATACTCTGTCTGAAGATTGGCTCAGCTCAATCGAGCTACTTTACAAATATGTCGAGTGTACTTCAAGGCAGCAACTCGGGACAACTGCTGTTCTCAATTTTCATCAACGAGGTTAGACTGCTACTTCCACCTAACTGCAGGTCGTGCTATGCAGACGCTATGAAATTTTTTGTGGTTGTGCGATGCTTCGCTCATTGCATACGACTACAGCACTTGATCAGTAGCTTCGAAGAGTAGTGTTCTAGGAATTTCCTTATTTTGAGTGTTAACAAATGTTTCATTATCACATTCCATCGAAAATTGAACCCAATTGCATTTCATTACACAATAAACAATCAACCTCTGGAGAAAATTGATACTACTCGTGAACTTGAAATCACACTTGACTCCGGTTTTACATTTAGACAACACTACACGGATATGATTACCAAAGCCAACAGACAGTTGGGTTTCATGTTTAAGATCTCCGACGAGTTTCGTGATCCCACCTGTCTGAAAGCATTGTACTGCTCTCTCGTGCATTCGTTTCTGGAATTTGGAGCCTTGGTGTGGTGCCCGTATCAAAGAATCTGGATTGCGAGGATTGAAGCAGTCCAAAGAAAATTTGTTCGTTATGCTCTCCGTCATCTGCCGTGGATTGATCCTGTCAGCCTTCCAGCGTATCAGGATCGTTGCTCACTCTTGGAAATTGAAACATTGGAGCATATGCGTACAGTTATGCGAATATTGTTCGCAGCAAAAGTGCTACTAAGTGAATCCGACTCTCCAGGAATTCTGGCCGAACTCTTCATCTACGCTCCTGACCGAGTTCTGCGAACAAGATATTTTCTGCAGCTCGGAACTCTGCAAACTACGGCAACAACGATCCAATTTGATTCATGTCATCGCGCTTCAATGAACTCTACGCTCTGTTTGACTTCAACTGTTCCGCTGAGACCTTTCGTCACCGGATTCAGGGTAGTTGGAAGGAGAGCCGCTAGTTCAGAAATGGTGGCATTTACTGCGTACTGACATTAATGGCGAAGATACTAGACGACTGATTCCATCACGACAGATCATTTAAGTATTACTGACAAATTTGGTGTGTGTACTAGAATTAAGTTTGTATTCCTTCTATTCATGTTGATTTATGTAGTGAATGATTTAGAAATTGTTTACGCCACTATATTCCTTATGCTACTATATTCCAATAAGATGTTAAGTCAGTTGGAGTTATATCAATAAATAAATAAATAAATGAATGATGCCATCAAGCATCTGAAGAATAACTGATCAATTGGAAGGGATAGTACCGGAGCAGAGCTTATTAAGATGTACCCGGACAAATTGGCTAATTACGCTGGGCCGGACATTTTGCGAAATTGCCAGACAACTATGGTGTTCGATGGGAATCCACTTGGCACAAGACTAGGCGCATGAACCAATATTAGCAAGTTAGACCAGGTGGAGTAAGATCTAGGGGGCGCAAGGTGCCCAAGCGATTGAAGTGAAGCAGCCATAACCCGAGAGCGTTGGAGGGATATTGTGTATCAAGTATTGTTATAATGAAGCTATTCCATGAAAATAAAAAAAAAATCAAAATAATAAACATTTAATAAACCATGCAGCAAAAATTTACTACAAATGCTCATGTAATGTAACATAATCACTGTCAGTAGAAAACGATTTACACTCATAACTACACTCATTGGAAAATCAATTTGTAGAATGCAATAGAGAACAAGACTTTGACTATACATGGTTCCATCAGATAGCTCGGTCATAACCTTCATGATCTACATATAAAGGGTAATTGGTCGAATTTGACATGACACATTTCTTTTCGTCGTGCACTAAAACATTTTGCACACCCCTGATTTTGAAGATGTGTGCGTGTAGCATCATGCCTTTATTTTGATGATGAGATTAGCACTTCAGTTATCAAAGTGTCGTCGAAGGAAGAGAAGCAACGCATCACATCTTTGTAAGTGAATGGCAAACATCCAAACTACTTTCACGCCAAGTTGGCGAAATTGTTGGATGTGGCTATATCAACTGTTACCAACGTATTAAAAGTGTTCGGTGAACGTTTGTCGACCGCCAGGAAAACTGGATCGGAGGGTAATCGAAAGCCGGAGGCCACAACGACAACAAAAAGAGTTGCCCCCTGTTTCGAGCGGAACCCCAACCTCTCCGTCCGAGATATCGCAAAGAAGCTGGGAGTAGCGCCTTCAACCGTGGATACAGCTAAGCAACGAGCTGGACTGTCGACTTACAAGAAAAGGGTGACTCCAAATCGCATGATAAACAAAACACGTCGGCCAAAGCACGATCGCGAAAGTTCTACACGTAAATCTGCGTTCAAATGTGCTACGGCCTCATAAAGTTTTCAGCTGCAAAGAATGTAATCTGAAAAAATATCACAAAATCACAAGACTCGTTGCATGTTACTAATGTATAGAATTAATTAAATGGGCCCTATTTCACTCCCTTATGGCATAGAGCTCGTGACAGGATCATTAAAAGCAGTCCGTTGAGTTCTGTCAGGCTAATAAATTTCGAGCTAGCTCCGAATTGTTCCCGAATTGATTATTTCTAACTACATGGGCCAATAAATCGTTTCAAAAGCGCACCTTGAACCCAAAAAAAAAACAGCAACAACTATAACTCTATGCCCTCCTTTTTTTCTTATTTTGTCAATACTTAATACGGTAAAAAGAGGATTTGTAGAGAAGAGTTTTATTCAATTGTAGCAAATGTGTTACCAAAACTAAATTTTAATGTAACTCTAACTAAAATTGCCTAACCTTACCACATATAAAATCTGGCTTCTGCTATACACAGAAGTTGTTTCCATTGTAATCGGTCCATGGCTGTACCGCGCCAGCCTCGCTGCCTACGGAGGGTCCGCAAGTCGCCTTTTAATTGATCGATCCACCTTGCTCGCTACGCGCTTCTTCTTCTTCTTCTTCTTGTGCCTTTATGGTAGTCGACCGATTTTATCGACGTGTACGATGGGAGGTTCTCCCAGTAGCTGATGCATTCGTGGTTCATTCGCCTTATCCACGTTTCGTCTTCTATCTGCACTCCACCGTTGATCGTACGCAGCATCTTCCGTTCAAAGACACCAAGGGCGCGTTGGTCTCTACTAGCAATGTCCATGTTTAGAGGACGTAGAGAACTACCGGTCTAATGAATATCCTGTAGATGGTAAACTTTAAGTTCGGTGAACTTTGTTTAATCTGAGCGTCCTCCGGAGTCCAAAATATGCAGGATTTCCAGCCATAATGCGCCTTTGTATCTCTTTGCTGGTGTCGTTATCAGCGGTCACCAATGAGCCAGAGCAGATACACGAATTCGTTTACTACCTCGATGTCATCACCGTCGAGCTGAACTCGGTAGGAGGCAAATACTGTCTTCTCGTGAGCCTCTTCCTTTCATGTATTTTGTTTTCAACCCTCTAATCACAAGCCTAATTCTACCAGCCTTAAGTCTGACGTTTCCGCCGTCTCAAAGCCAAGTCCGGCCAGAACAGCATAAGTCTACTATGTTGCTTTAGGAATGGTAGCAGCCGCTTTTCCAGACACTCCTGGACGTAGATCTCTTGATTGATGGTTCCCGTAGTGATGGAAATGCCCCTTTTTAGACCACACGTGCATATGACCTGCCAGGCGAGCTATTTTTTTCGGGAGCTTCGATAGTTTGATGGTTTTGAAAATTTCGGGCACCTTCCCGTTTCCTGATGCGGTATAAAACTCCTGTTCCGGAAGCTGCTTGAAATCCGCCTTCACATAAGTTTCGTCGTTCATAACGACACAGTCGAGCTTTGTCGGCCTATTCGTTCACAGCTTTCGGGTTCGCTGCTTTGCCGACGTGTTTTGTTTGAAATCTCGGTTCGCCACCTTCACCATCTTGAACGCTTCTAGGCTTCCTGATGATCGACAGACGCTCCCCAAATGCTTTTAAGACGTTTGTCACGGTTTATTTGGCCAAATCCAGGAATTTTGCCAACTTGACGAACAAGAACGTCGGATTCTATTGCTGTGCGAGCAAAATATTGACACGCTGCAACTCATGCTTGGACGTCATGTTGAAAACTGGAGAGCAAACGATGAAAACTCATCATAGCAACCATTGTATATACACTCAACTTCCAAATGCAGCATTTCATCAAATGCATTTTTAACAAAAAATACACAAATTTTTGCGCATTCCAGATTTTATGACAAAGCACTTAACTATTAGCTGAAAAGCTTTCGTTTCCCTGTTGTTTTTGCAATTTTCTAAACTGTTGTTTACATTGGTTAAGTATTAAAGTTTTGAAAATTTTCGATTCACACAAGGAAAAGTTCTATTCCTAGTAAAATGCCCAATATATTCACCCTCATCCGACGAATACTCTTCAAGAAAGCTTTGTTCCAAACCCACATGGCAAGAAACCTCATCATCAACAGCCAGGGGGGAAAAAATTACCATCATTCGGGCACGTCAACTCAAACTCACCCCCAGAAGCATCCCAATATCGCTGCCTCATCTAACCGGATTCCCCCCGGAGAATCTATTCAGATAAGACTTCACTGTCTGTGTGATAACAATAGCCACATCCACCTCTTCAGCTACTCTTCTATGTACATCTCGGAGGGAAGCAGTCCCTTCGTTTCTAAATGGGACGAATTCCCATCCCCATCAGGCTACTCCGGAAAAAAGGGGGAAAAAGATTTCTTCAACGATTATAAATTATTCATACCCTGCTGCAGACATGTTTGGCAAAACAAACAATTTCCACACCCAGCATCATCTAGATAGCACGAAATTCCCCCATCCCCCGCAGCAGAAGCTTTTCCCGAGGAAGGAAACTTTGTTTGATTTTACCCCACTTCAAACAACCGACGATTCAAGACGATCTAAAAGGAACTCTCTTCCCACCACGGACGAAAGGGGACACTGCGCGAGGAAATGTCTCTACTTGAGCTAAGTTCTTCCATCCAGCGCGAAATTCAGTAAGTAGGTACACAAAGCCCTGCACAACACACACACACACACACATTCACAGCATCCGGAGTTACGCTGCTGTTCGACTATGTACCGTTTGTGAAAGGAATCCTCTCTATGTATTCCACGCGGCCGCTGGGGAGATGAAACGCCGGCGCGCATGTCTCTGTGTCTACATAGGAATCCGGAAGGGAGAACCGGCGTGGGAGGGCAAGGAATTATATAATCGTAAAGATTTACTTGATTGGAGAGCACAATATCTGGCTGTCTTCGTTGCTCTGTGGGGAGATTTGCCCGTAGAGATTGGAGGCCTTATCGCCGATGAAGATGCTTACCTTCTACTTTTTGCTGGGGAGAGGGATGATGGAATAAATTCTGTGCTCCGGGCGGAGGATTGGGGTTCGTCTGTATGTATGTGTGTGTTTCGGTGGTGGGTTACTTTCTGATTTTGAATGAGAGACGTTGAATCGTGAGGTGGGACGGTTGATAAATGGAAAGTGTTTTCTTAAGACAAAGGACTTTTGTTGGTGTAAATTTGTAGTCACAGTTTAGATTTTATAAAATATCAGTTGGAGTGAACATTTAAAGCGCATTTTTTTTATAATAACGATAGAAATTCTTAAATTGTTAAGAAACGCCTAGTAATAAATATGATGCTCAGTTTTGCCGTCCAAGTTTATCAATAGATAACCTGGACCTGAACTGTAGATCCTAACTTCTGAGCCTCAGAGCAGTTTTGGAAACTGAGAATATCGCAAAGATATCTCAGTACATCTGTTAGCGTATCCAAAAATCTCATTTAATTTGGTCAAATACATACTGTTGAAGTCCAGAACGTTTGAGTGGCAGCTGTAGATTTTTAGTTTTGAATTCCAGGATAGTTATATCAATCTAGAACCTCCAAAGATTATCTCACCATGTCTGTTGTTCTACAAAAATATTCAATGAATATGTTCCAATACACAGCGTAGCTTTGCATAGCCTAGAAAGCTTTTGCTACAACTGTAGGTCCTTTGTTCTGATCTCAAGGCTGGTTTGGATGACCTGGAACATGTCATATTGCTTTTAAATGTTTGTTGACCGTTAAGAATATTAATTGAATATGTTTGAATATTTTTTGTAATTTTGTAGTGCCTAAAAAATACTGTTACAGCTGTAAATCTAGAGTTATGAATGCCAGGACAGTTTGAATGACCAAGACCATCCCATGAGGTGTTAATGTAGTTCGCCTCTCCACGGTGCACTTATCCCTCAGTACTGCCGGGTGACACCGAGCAGGAAACGACGAGGTTGCACCAGCACATGTTGTCTCCGTCCCATTAAAACCTTGGCAGGCCTCCATTACGTTCCATTCTCCACCGCCCGACCTCGCCAGTCGGGCGGGAGTAGGCTCAGCATGACAGTAAACCTGACTTACGCTGATCATGCTCTGAACACGGTTCACCATGAAGGGTCCGGGTCAACCCCTCGCATGGCCTCTCTGCTCGACTTCACGCTTGCGTAGATAACCATGGGATCACTATAGCGACTATTCCACATGGGCTTGGATAGCGGCTGGAGGAGGACCCAACAAAATGGCGGGTAATACCGCAGGAACGACGAGACCCCCAGGAGAAAGCGAATCTGTTTAAGCTAAAGGCGGCCTAAGCGAGGTCCCCACCGCGTAAACGGTGGGATCTGGCGTGTCCGACACTCCAGAAAGTGTCACGGCATCGGAAACAGGTACAACCGCTTAGGTGTGGCTATGGATGGCCAAGACTCATCTGGGCCATAGTTAAGATGCGGGAAATCCTTTCTAAAGTGATGGAGGTGTCCGAGCAGTTAGATGCGATTATTGACTTTACGTCATCGCACAAACAACATTGCTAAGGATCTTAAACTGCACGGGAAATAATGTGTTCTTCTAAACGAGAAAAACAGCTTCATGATTCCATGAATATGTTTTGTTTTCGTGTTATGAATATACACTATGAACTATATTCATGATATCAAGGAACTGTTTTCCCGCCGCTATGAAATCATGAATAAATCGGGTCTAAACCCCGAGCTGAGTTCCTGATACTGTAAACTTTGTTCATGAATCTGGCAAATCTACTTAATCTACTCTGAATGTATACAATAAAATAAACCATAATAAGGATTCGAACCAACTGTTGATGCGGAGAGCTGTGATAGTACTTGGTGGTTGTACTTACTACGATATAGTTATTCTTGAAAAGACTCTTGACTAACGAGGCTCATTACACAATTTAGATTAGAGGCAAAAAAGGGATTCTCCTAGGTTCATGACTTCGTATCTGCCATTTCAATATTGAAACCATGATTAAGAGTCATGAATTCACAAAAAAAAAATGAGAGTTCGTTTCATGACTTTTTATTCATAAAAACAGAAACGGATTTGTTTCCGTGTGAGCCTCCTTAGGCTACGGCATTACAGCGCAGGCTGCATGCAAGGAGAGGGAAGAGTTGGAACCATGCTCTTAGCTGAGCAAAGTACCAAAGAGCTGGCATGGCTAGCAGCCACCGAAAAAGACGCGGGAGACAACCCTCGAAGCAGACCCAGAGTCCGTCTCGGTCGGAGGCTCCACCTCATCTTCATGGGGGTAGGGACCTCCAAGCGGGCTAGGCAATCCCGGAGACGAAACGGAACCTTCCACTTTTAAGAAGCGGATAGTGTCAGACGACCCAGTAGGGAAGCGAGCCTACGCGAACGTGGCGACGGAGTCAGAGCCCAGCTGGTCGCGTAAAGAGAGACGCCCCGGCGCTAAGGCCAGTGCCAAAGGCGTGACATCCAGTTTACGTGTTGTCTCAAGCGCCGAAGGGAGTCCGAGCGACAGGGCCCCGACGACAACAACCATAGTTAGCACAAAAGCAGACGCTAGTGCTAAGAGGAGGACGAGTGATGACCCCGGGCGTGGCAGGGAATGCCACTGGAACAAGGTCCGAAAAAAGGGAAACAGGACGAAACATGAAATCGAAAAGCGACAGGTGACCCGCAAGCATAACCGCAGAGATGCCCCCATCATCAAGACCGAAGCGTCAAAGTACTCCGAGGTCTTAAAAGCGATGCGCTGGGACGCTAAACTGGCAGGCCTAGGCGCCAATGTGCGGAGTATACGCCGTACCCGCACCGGCAAGATGCTTCTGGAGCTAAACACAGACAACAGAGCTAAAGGGCCCGGCGTATAGAAACCTGGCAAGAGAGGCCTTAGGTGAGGGTGTGGAGGTACGTGCCCTCGTTTTACAGGTGACTATCCAGTGCAAGAACCTCAGTGAGATCATCGATGTAGACGATTTCTCCACTGCACTTAAAAAACAGTGCAAGGTCGAGGTTGCTGCCGCAGACATACGTCTTAGAAAGAGAACCCGGGTGGCAATCATGAGGGTAACGGCAGTTGACGTGGACACGGCGTTGAAAGTGGTGAAGGTGAAGGCGGGATGGTCCATATACCCACTTAGCCTACAGCAGCCACCGAAGGCATGCTTCAGATGCCTGGAGAGCGGGCACATGTCCTGGGAGTGCAAAGTCTAAAATAGGAGCAACATGTGCAGAAGGTGTGGCAGCACAAGCCAGAAGGCGCGGGATCGCAAAGGTGCCCCCAAATGCTTGATTTGCGCAAGGAAACCGGTTGAAAAGCACGTCATGGGGGGCAAGTGCCCGGCTGCTAAGGGTATTCCAACGAGCCAGTTTTCCAACATGCTTGATCGGATGACAACTGAGCTAACTGGCCTAAGCCCGTTGGTAATAACAGGAGACTTGGACGCGTAAGAGGAAGATCAACCTTACCAACCCCAGGGGCTAGAGTCGTCTAGAGGTCTTGGCTAGACTCAATGTGGACCTAGCCATCGTGGGTACCAAGAGTACCTACCAGAGAACAAGAACGGAATAAGATAATCAATATGACATTCAGCAGTCCTGGGCTGCTTGATAATTGGTGGGTGGATGATTGCAACATCCATAGCGACCACTTGGTGGATCGTTATAGTATCGTGCACAATACATGCGAGTGGAAGGAGGAGCATCCACTCCATTCGACCACAGAATGAAGGCCGACTTTGACCTAGAGACTTTTAAAGAGGCGCTTGAGAGGGAACAAAACTTATGCGAAACCCTGGCACCTTGCGGTAAACGACTCGTTATGACACGTATACGAGCATGCGATGCGACCATTCCGAGGGAAGTCAAACCGAAGAATGAAAGATCGCCGGTGTATTGGTGGACGAAGTCGATCGCAGACCTCCGAAGAACATGCCTCCACGCAAGACGGTGGATGCAAAGAGTGCGGTCATAGAAGGCCGCACTAAAGAGGGAGATAAAGGCCAGCAGGCAAGCCTGCTTTGATGGCCTGTGCCAGAAGACCAATACGAATCCATGAGGTGACACCCAATGGGTAGTAATGGCAAAACCAGAGGTACGGCAGCTCGAGCCGAGCAACCACCAGAGCTACTGCAGGTGACCGTTGGGGGACACTTTCCGAACCACGACCCGAGTTCATGTCCCCCCGCCACCGTTGATTTGTCCCATGACCAGCGTTCCAGTACCCAGACCTTAACGCTGTCATAGCGACGGAAGGGTGGGTGGCTCAGCCAAACACCCGTGACCACGTGAGCATTGACATCGGCACAACAGGGGCCGGTGACGAGGTGACGGTGACGAACGACGAGCTCATTGCGATAGCAAAGTCGCTAAAGGTGAACAAAGCGCCGGGACCGGATGGTATTCCTAACCTGGTCAGCAAGACGACTATATTGCTTGATCCCGAAATGTTTAGGGTGGTGATGATAAGGTGTCTGAACGAGGGCGTCTTCCCGGACGCCTGGAAAATTCAAACCCAAATACCAAAGTACAGGGAAGCCACCAAAGGATCCATCGGCATCTAGACCTACAGACTGATAAAAATATATGGAGGGTATAGGCGGTCTGTCTAACAACCAGTTTGGCTTCCGTAAAGGGAAGTCGACGGTGGATGCCATCCTGTCAGCCACCCAATACGGCTCAGGTGGCTATCCAGCGCAAGAGGCGAGGGGTACGCTACTGTGCAGTGGACACCTTTGACGTGGCTACCGCTGACTCGCCCCAACGCTTTCAGGTTCCTGTACAAGATTCTTAGAAGTTACTTCCAGAATTGCGTACTGGTGTACAACACGGTTTCACAGACGACATCAACCTAGAGACATGTGGTGAATCCATCGAAGAGGTCGAGCTAATGGCCTCGCACTCTATCGGCATTGTGGAGAGATGGATGAGTCCCAGGCAACTGGAGCTCGCCCATCATAAGATTTAGGTTACGGTGGTGAATAATCGAAAGGTGGAGCAACATGCGACGATCAGTGCAGGTAACTGTACAATTGAATCGCAGAGATCTTTAAGGTATCTTGGGGCAATTTTCGACGATAGTCTGTCCTTTATCAGTCCCGTTGATTACGCCTGTAAGAAAGCCTCTATGATTATAGAGGCATTATCCCGCATGATGTCGCGATGCAAGGGAGCGAGAGTGGTCAGTATCGCCCTGTCCATGCTTACGTACGGCGGGCCGGCATTGATCACCACCTGGACTACCAAGAGCTTCACTAGTAAGCTAGACAGTACGTACAGGCTTATGTGCCTATGAGTGGTTAGTACATACCGAACGGTATCACGCGACGCGGTCTTTGTCCTAGCGGGGAGGATGCCAATAGGCATGGTCATAAAAGAGGACGTAGAGTGCTTCGAACAACGTGGAACTAGAGGTATTCGGAAGACCACTAGAGCCGCATCCACGGTTAAATTGTATCGGGAATGGAACAACTCCACCAAAGGACGGTGGACCCACCGACTAATCCATGCCCTCTTATGTTCTCGCTTCGACGGCGCGAGATCCGGCATGATAGCCATAAGCGGTCACGACACGACTCCGGATAACCTAGTCCTGAAGTTGGCCAAGTCCCTGGCATTTAGGACGCGATAAGCATGGTATGGCTACCTGATTATCATTGATCTTCAACAAAAAAGGCGAAACTAGAAACGGCAAGTCGCAGGGACCACCTAACTAGCACAATAGCCCCCTCCCCGAAGTTATACCGAAAGGTGGTTCCGAAGAGGGCCCAAGGCTTAAGGCACGGGTGGGTTTTTAGTGGGTCGAGGAGTTGGCACCTTCATCCCCACACTCTGATTTCTTTAGAAGTCTGGTTGCAGATTTTCCATCGAAAAAAACAGATCATATCCCAGTTTATCTCATAATGTTTCTGATTGAATTTGATTAAATAAGTGACGTAACATTGTAAAGCCCAAATAGCTACAGCTACTACTGTAGATCTTAAGTTCTGAACTCGAGGACAGTACCTAGAATTCGACAAAACTAGCAAATAATTACTGTTGACCTTCCAGAAGGTTAATTCAATATGTTTGAATACATATCGTCACTTTTCATAGGTTATAAAGCTACTATTACAATTGTAGATCTGAAATGCTGAACTCAGAAACATTGTGGACTACCCATTACATCCCAGAAAGTAACAAAAATATTTAGCGCTTAATAACAAGAAAGAAATTAATACGTATGAATATATACCATATTCTAAACCAACGCTTCGCACTATTGACAAGTCATTTTTTTTTCTTCCTGAACTTCTTCATATTCAGGATGTTCTAGGTCGTTAAATAGGCCGTAAACTCATATGTTTTTTTTTTAAATATTTTTCAGATAGAGGAATTCGTGAGGTAGTAAGTGCTCTCACGGAAGTGGAGCAGGACAGGTAATTGTTACCCATTGTATCTATGTGTTTTCAATAGGTTTGCGCAGACCATCAGTTAAATCGGTTGAATCAGTTGTGTTGATGCGTTGTTCCTTAATATTTTGTTATCAGGCGTAGCGTTTTGCCTATTCCGTCACAATTGCACTACCACATTTAGTGAGTGGCCCCAATGGCATCCTTACTGTTGGTTTACACCGGTTCTTCAGCATTATAGAAAATTACTTTGTTTTCTCAATGCAAAACCACAATCACACTTTGTGAGTGGCCCTAATAGCATCCTTACTGTTGGTTTAAAACGTTTCAAATCGGAAATCGCTCCTAATTTTCGAATATTTAACTTGACAGCTGAAACGAACCCTGCTGCTACCCAATCCTGTTATCCAAAATTGCAGTGATTTCTCGTAGAAGTGCAGTGGATTCCGCGGCTTCCAATAAAGCGAGCATCACGTCAACACATTCCTACCCGTTCCTTACTTGACCTGCATTCAGACGGGGCCGGCGCCGGTATTGCCTTAGTTTGGGATCACCAGTTTTTACACATTGAAGATGTATGTTCATCCCAAGCATCATCTGTTGTTCTCTGTGTAATAACAGCTGATCTGGCAACAACGGAGCAGCAACCTCGGGCGGTCAATCATGCTCATGCTCATGATTATTTTTCAGATAGAGGAATTCATTTGCCCATGATAGTGTACACTTTTATTCGGGTTGTGATTTTTTACAGCTATTTTTTTCTATGTGACCCCTGCACTGAAGCTGTTCATATACTTTTTTGGACAAGGCTTAACATTTATGATGTTTTTAGTAGTATTTGGCCTGAAATCAAATATTTTATCTATTGTAGTTGATGCGTAAAGGGTGTCCACAATGAAATTGCAACATTATGAAATTGCTCTAACTTTTTAACCGTTGGGTAGAATTTAATGAAAATTTGGGTGGATTTAGTTCATAGTGCATTATTTACATCCTGCAAGTTTTAAAGTCCTGTGATCAAAACTCGCGGAAATGGAGTCGAAAGAACAGCTCGTGCGTGATAAAATCTTGCGCATTCATCACGAGAACAAGGATCTCTCGCATCGTTCCATCGCTAAAACGTTGGGAATCGCGAATTCCACGGTGTCGCGAGTGATTAAGCGGTTCGAGGAACGGTTGACCACCGATCGGAAGCCCAGAAGTGAAGGAAAAGTATTCCGTACAACACCAAAAATCACAACCGCGTAGTTGGGGCCTTTCAACCGAAATCCGAACGCCTGTTCGGGATGTGGCTAAGAAGCTGCACCTAAGCCGAAGTTTTGTCCAGAAGGCCAAAACTAAGGCTGGGCTTCGAATGTTCAAGGTACAAAAGGCCCCTAATCGCGACGAGAAGCAGAACAAGTCCGCCAAAACCCGTGCCAGGAAGTTGTACCTCAACATGCTGACGAAAGTTGAATGCTGCATCATGGACGACGAAACATATGTGAAGGCCGACTTCAAACAGATCCCCGGCAACCTGTTTTTCACGGCCAAGGATAAGTTCAGCGTTCCGGAGCATGTCCGCACTCAGAAGATGTCCAAATTTGCGAAGAAATTCCTGGTTTGACAAGCCATCTGCACGTGCGGGAAGCGGAGTGCACCATTCGTGACCCAGGACACGATGAACGGACAGGTGTACATAAAAGAGTGCCTCCAGAAGCGGCTGCTTCCTCTCCTGAAGGCCCACAACGTCCCAACAATCTTCTGGCCGGATTTGGCCTCATGCCACTACTCCAAGGACGTGCTGAAGTGGTATGCGGACAATAAGGTCAATTTCGTGACGAAAATGTTCAACCCTCCCAACACTCCGGAGCTCCGCCCCATCGAGAAGTACTGGGCGATTATGAAGCAGCACCTTCTTAAACGACCTAAGGTAGTGAAGACAGTCGAGGAACTGAAGGAAGTATGGGTTTACATGCAAAAAACGGTTTATTCACAGGTTGTGCAGAATCTTATGACCGGGGTTAAGGCCAAGATGCGGGCATTTGCGTATGGACTGTAAATAAAATACGAGTAAAATGGTAAAATGAAGTTTAATAGTTATTTCTCAATCCCTGAAAATTTGATGGCAATCGGATGAAAACCCGAATTTTGCGAATCAATTTTGTGTGTGGCAATTTCATCGTGGACACCCTTTAGAATTGTTTCCGATCCATCGTTGAAAACATTTTGAGCATTGTTTGAGAAATGACTGAGATATTGATGCTCAAAACCTGACCACTTTTCGTGACGGTCGCAATGCAATTTTGTTTTAAATTATATCCCTGTACAGAAAACATAGACGTAGTCCTTCGTCGTGTTTGAGGAACTGTACGTAGGCTTTATGAACGAGGGGGGAGGGGTTGTTGAAAGTGTCAACCTGGTATAAGCGGCTTATGAACAGCCCCTTACCATCATTAGTTAATATTTTTTTCAAGAATAGATATGCTGAGTTCCTTTAATTTGTTGGGATTCAGTTGCATTCTTTTTCTTTTGAAAGATATCCAGTGTATGCCAAACTGTAAACAATCACGTGTGGTTTGAAATTTAGATTTGCGTCCCGTGTTTACTCTCTTTAAACTTAAGTACCCGCACAAAGCTTCTAACAAAACCCCAGACAAAGATGTTCAATTTTCTGCTGTCTTCCAAACTTCATTAGTCTCTATCGTGAGCCAATAAATTAATAAACAGGAATCTCCATTAACGAAACCAGACATTTAGTTAATTACGTGTAGATCTCCATTCCATCGCTTTATTAATCGTTGAAATGAATATCAAAAGACAATGAAACAAGCCATATCGAGCTAGAAACTAGTTACCATCTAATCAGGAGGCAACCATTTCCCTGAGGCTAGTCGTATTCTTTCGGGTATTGTGTCTTCTGTAGTACATTACGTTCGAATGTAGTTAATTTTGGAAGTTCATCGTTCTCTCAGCATTCACAGCTGGTATTAAAATTAGTTTTTAGATTGAGTTAGATCGATTTAACCGCGAAGAAAACAAAAATTTAAAGAATTTGAGCAGCCACTCTTGAGAAAATTGACAAATCATTTATAACCCACTTCCAGCCGCTCCAGAATGTGAAACCTCATCGTTACCTTGTTTTTGGCTTTTCGAACTTCCATCTGACCGGCACCCGAACGGAAACAGCCTCGGGACGGGCCAAAAAATTCAACCGTCATGACAGCGCGTACTTTCCATCTGCTGCTGCTACCTACCCATCCGGAGCAAACGTCGAACTTCATAAATTATGACCATCTAACTACGTTTCACACCCGTCAATAATTCAGATCTCCGGTCCATCGATCGATCGAATCCCGAGAACAACAACTGTCAACGGAGGTGTTATTAATTGGCTTTTATCGACTAACGCTCGAAATCAGTTCAGCTCAGAGCGCTGGGGCTATCGATATCTCTGGATCGGTTTTAATTAGGAACCTCGCTTGCGGAGCCCAAACCCTTAAACGACAACTGGTTTCGAGTTTTATCCCTCTTCCTCTTCGTGGACCAGATCCACTGACGTTTCAAAATCCATGACATCGAATGAATAATTTCAAATTAAAACAATCTAAATCCATCTTCTTCCCGGGAACTGCTTCCTTTATCCCGCCTCACCCTCAGCGCTGCTACCACCGACGATCGGAATGAAGCTAACGCACTACGCCGAACCGAACCGCGGCTCAGAGGGATCAAAATTAATTGGATTGCGTTGCTGTCGTTGCTGACTGAGCTGAGTCTACATCGTTTCTTGTGCGACGTTTTGGCTGCTACCGGGGCGACTTCTACACCCGCATACTCGTCAAACTGCTACCGGTGAGATTCCCAAGATCTGTGACAAGCGCGAAATGTGCGATAATTTCCCCGCAGCTCTCTCTCGCTCCTGAACCGATCCCAGTTGTAAGGCTCATTCATTCGGCTCGGTTCGGAGATTGACTATTTTTGCATAGGTATCAACCCAAGGCGGCGATGTTCACCTTGGAATCGGGGGAAAAGTAAATTAGACAGTACATTAATCAAATTAGTGGTGAGATTTGCTGCTGCCACACAACCGTCGGATGCTGACGGGTGCTGGTTACTGTTTGTATTGATCTGGGAGGATAGTTTCTGAGTGACAGTTTTGCACTAGGCTCTCGACTGTCCTGGCGACGCTGAGTACGGTGGACATTCGGCACGGTAACTAGTAGGGGGAGGTTGGGTTGTTGTATTTTGAGTAAATTTTTGTTGACCATTCACTAAGTCTAGAATACCAATGTTGAGGATCACAGTAAATCGTGCTGTAAATGTGACATGTTGATTTTTCTGTTGCGTTTTTTCCTTGAATTTCGAAAAGTTTCGTATTGATTTTATACAGTTGAAACAATTTCCAAAGTGATGATATGGCTGTTCATTTGATTTAATCTTTGCGTGACGTTTGCGAGCATTTTGATCAAAGTTTAGGTAGTGAGTGAGTTTTACGGTAGAAAAGAGTACACCGTGTCCAACACATTCTCATACACTTTTTCCTTGCATTGGTGTCGTGCAACTACTCAACATGCCTCACGTATGTGTTGGTGTAGTTCTGCACTATGTTTATACAAACGCTTTTAGGTTATGTCCGATTGTTTTCATTCGGGGTTTATCTTTTACCAACGATGAAGGAGTTTCGTGCTGTGGTGATAAAAAGTGTTTGAAAGGTTAGCCTCGGAGTAAAGTGGGATTTTGTGTACCGAACTATCCGAAGGTACCGTGACACCTGCTCGGTGGATGACCAGAAAAGATCCGGCCGTACACGTACGGTGCGGACTGCACGAGTTGTTAAAAAGCTCAGGGAACGGAGCGCTCTGTGCGTAAAATGGCCGCAGATCTAAATGTTTCGAGATCGTCAATGCATATACTGCAAATTGACCTCGGATTCCAAACTTTCAAGAAACGTAAGGGTCACGGAGTTTCGGAACCTTCCAAGCAGAAATTACTCGAAAGCGCAAGTCTGCTTTTGTCACGGCATGGGGAAGAATTTCTCTTTTCTGACGAAAAGTTATTCGTCTTGCAACAATCCCACAATGTCCAGGACGACAGATTGTGGGTTCTCTTTTCGAGAACTGTTCCAGAGAGTTATAGATATATATATTCCACGGTTCCAAAGTGCTGCGTTAGTGATGGTTTGGGGAGGATTTTGCAAGCGAGTCAAATTACCACTGGTTTTCATCGAAAAAGGCGTTAAAGTGAATGCCGTATATTATAAAACGGAAGTTTTGGAGAAATCTGTCAAGCCATATGTACAAGAGGTGTTTGGAGATGATCACTATCAGTGTTGGAAAAATCATTTTCAAAAAGCGTTCACTCTTTGCTCAGTGCAAAGATATATCGCCGAGAATCTTCGCACTTAAAGTTCACGATAGCGCAGAGTGAGGAAACTTTTAATTTTTCATCACGAAAGATCTTTTGTTTCTCCATCTCACAACGTATTCGAGATCCTATCCAACCAAATATCTCCTCGGCTTTGTTCTTTTTCTCTAGCGAGTGTGTCCATTTTCATTTCTATGAAATGCGCAGTGTGCTTTTAAAGAACGAATGTGGTGAAAAAAATGATCTGATTTTATTTGTATCCTGGCGTCGGTGACTCGAGTCGAAAAAAAGTTCGCGAATTCTCATTCTCTCATCCCAGAAAGTTCATTCAAGACGGCGTGTGGAACTTGCAAGGGGAAGTTCTCAAGTAAAAAGGTAGCGCACGATGAACTGATATTTTAGTGAGAATTCCATCGCTGATCACTATGTGTTTCAGCAGGACGGAGCGCCATCGCATACTGCATATCTCGTTCAGGGCTGGTGCTGAGAACATTTGACCGACTTTTTGGACAAGAATGAATGGCCTTCCAGTTCACCAGATCTGAGTCCCTTGGATTATTTCGTATGGTCATACATGCTGGCGAAGGTACATGACCACAGGGCGTCTAATATGAACCAATTCAAAGCCACAATCAAATGAATGTGGGACAAAATGCCGATGGAAGTCGTGCGTGCCGCCTGTGACGGTTTCGAAAAACATCTGGAGCTGGTCAAGGATGTTAAAGGCGGTGTTATTTCAAAACATATGCCGTAGTTGATCAGTATTATATTGCTATATAATGGGTAAAGTTATCAATGAAATCTGGATTATCGATTTGAAATAAATAGAGTTTTATTTTGCATGAGAATATATTGGACACGGTGTAGTTGCTAACAAGTGAGTACAATCCTGAAGGAAGTGTGAAAACCGTATAATAAATTTTTTTGTTCAATTATTCCCATAAACTCGTTTTCTATTCACAGTTTTTGAATACTGAACACACGTCTCATAAATTGTGAGCAATAATCGTATTTCTTGTCATCAGCAAAGTGCTTTTATTACACCTGACTCGTACATTGCACGAAATTGATTCCGTGAGGACCAGTCAATTGCTACTAACGGGTGTCCACTAAATAATGAGAACGAAAAGAATGGGTCAGGAAAAAAATACCAGTGAAGTTTTGTTCAAACTGATTTATTTTATTAAAAGGGTCAACTTAAATCTTCAAACTAAGTTTAGTGAATATTGTCATATGGTCCGTGGTCCGCCGTGCGGCGCAGCTTAGTCGTTATGCTGGAACATGACCGTTGGACGGCAGCCACATCGATTTTTCGGATGCAGCTTTTGATCCTGTTGGTAAGTTGCTTGGTGTTCTTGGCCTTCCAATTATCCTTGTATACCATGGAGCTCAAAAGACCGAAGAAATCCTCGATAGGACGGCACTGTGGCAAATTTGTCGGATTCCGGTCTTTTGGGACATATGGTATATTTTGGCTCTCCAAAAACGTTAGCGTTTTTTTGCGTAGTGCGATGATGCCTTGTCCGGCCAAAACACGTATTTGCCATCCGAGTGATGTTGTTTAAGAAATGGGATGAGTATTTTCTGCAAACACTCTCTTTGGTACACCTCCTGGTTGATGGCCAAACCGCTTGGTTTGAACCACGGCTTCGAAATACCCTTATCGGATATTACGATGTATAACATAACCTTCGATTCAAATTTGTGCTTGAACTTATACATTACTTTTGGAGGAGTAGTAGATTTGTCCTTAGTGTAGAATCGGTCGTTTCCCGGTATCTGAGACTTTGAAAGAGGAAAGTAGCTTTCGTCGTCCAGAACGAAAGATTTTCCGCCGTAATTCCGAGTCATCCAGCGGCATTGGGATTTCACGGTTTGAATCTGCTCATCTGTGTACTCTGGGGATCTGGTTTTCTTTCTACACACTATTCCTTCTTTCTTTAGCGTCTTGCAGATGAGTGACTTCGAACAATGGAACTTTCGGGCTGCTTCCGTTGACTTACCGAATCCTTGTTGTTGAACATGCTGCGCAGCGAGCGGAGCGTTTTCTAATTCATTATTTTCGCTGGACGGCCGCAACCTTTCTTCTGGGTTACTCTCATGCATGCCAGGATACGGTATACGGTGGATACCGGAACTTTTTCACGACAAAAATGGTCCACCGTGTATTTTTTTCCACGATCTTCGTTCGCTTGAAAGAATTGTACAACGCGCGCGCGCAGTTCTTCCTGTTTCGACGGCATGCTGAACACGACTGAACATGTTAGAGTGAAATAAGAGTGTATGAAAATTTTCTGGAGAGTGCAACGATTCATTCATCTAAAGTGACATTTCTATGCGGCCGTTTTTGTTCTGATGGAAAAGTATTGAAATCATTCTCATTTTTTAGTGGACACCCGTTAGTCTCCTATCGTTGCGGAACATGTTTGCGTTGCTGCTATACTTGCAAAAATCATTTCTTAACTTCGAAATAATATCAAAAGTGTCACCTGGTCGAGAAAAAAATCCTGATTTCATATTCATCGCTCTGCTTCTAACGGATTACAATTGAATAGACTGACAAAATTCAAATTCAGTAGCAGCTCTTCCTAATTGGACAGAATCAATTCTTAAATCAAATATATTTGTAAAAATCACCTCTGTCTCCCCATGGTTGCGCTTTTTTTCGAAGTTGATTTTGAATCGATAAAGCAGAACTGTCAAACATACATGCAACGTTGGAAGCACCAGCGACACATACCTACACTCAGCGAAATGAACTTTCGATATTCATTAGATTGCACTATGATTATTTTCTATAAGAAATCAGTATGAAATTTATAAATTTATGTTATGAAATATAATGATGTCGAAAAAATAAAAGTATGGAGCAACCAGATTTCAAACCATGAACGTTGAGGTTATGGGTCTAGTGACTTGCTCACTAGTATATATCAACACTTGTAATCAGAAAAGCTTAAAGCCGTACAAATACAACGTCGTGTGAAACAAAATTCATTTATAAGTCAGCATTATGAAATTCCATAGTTCAACCTTATAAAAATCTCAATATTATTTGGCTGAGTGTAATTTTTCTCTCTCCAAAAAATTTGTCATAGTTCGTCCAACGATAAACGATAACATACTCGTGTGCTTTTCAGAAATCGCAAACATAATTTTTGATCGACCCTCGGTCCCTTTCATTTCATATATCGTAATTTTTGAACACATTTTGAATTGTCAAGATTAAAAAAGATAAAACGTCAGTGTGGTGTCTGTTTCCAACGTTTATAAAGTACTAGCTGAGCCCTGTGCGAGCCTTGCTATGCATGCAACTCAATGAATAAAAATATAATAGAACTGAGGCGTTTATAATTTTTTTTCGGAATAAATTTCGCTAAAATATTTTCGTTTGCTAATGTAAATTCGCGCTGAGAGTAACTCAAACATCCCCCATTCTTGACTAAGAAGGGGTTCAAACTTCAATCAGAACATGCTGCCTACCCAAGAACTACATATATTGTGTTTTAGTTGCATGGATAATTCTCATGATTGGTTCAAATTGCTGTTTGTTTGAGAGAGCCCCCTCCCTCCCTTTTATGGAAAGGAGCAGAGTTGAGGGGAACCACCTAAGAAAATACTGCCTCAAAAATTCCCTTCGTGCCAAATTTGGTTCCATTTTCTTGATTCGTTCTTGAATTATGCAGAAATTTATGTTTTATTTGTATGGAAACCTCGTTCATCGATCCATCATAAGGATCTTGTCTGGCGCCCAATACCGCTGCATACACATTTCCATAACAGTAGGGGTAATTTTCCTGTTTAGTTTCAATTTGTGTTTCATTTGTATGAGAGCCCACATTTCTAGAAAAAGGAAGAATTTCAAACCACCGTAGAAACATTTCTTGCCTTTCCAAACCTCCACATGCCACATTTGGTTCGATTTGCTTGATTAATTCTCGAGTCATGCAAAAAAAAATCTGTTTCATTTGTGTGAGAGCTTTCGATTTCTTATAGATGAGGTGTCTCGCACCACCATAGAAACAATCCGTGTCTCCAAAACCCGCTCATGCCAAATTTGGTTCCATTTGTTTGAGTAGTTCTCGAGTTATGCTGAAATTTCTGTTTCATTTGTATAGTAGCCCCCTCTTCTAGATGGGAGAGGGATCTCGAGCTATCATAAGATCCTTTCCCGGCCCCAAAACCCCTGCATACAAATTTGAAAGGATGGTTCTAAGGTTTGGTTGAAATTTGTGTTACATTTGTATGGGAGCCTCCCTTTCCAGAAAGAAAAGGGGTCTCAAACCACCACAGACACATTTCTCGCCTTAAAAAACTCGCTCATGCCAAATTTGGTTCCATTTGTTTGATTGGTTCTCGAGTTATGCAAAAAAAATCTGTTTCATTTGTATGAGAGCTATCCCTTCCTGATAAGGGAGGGGCTTCTAACCACCATAGACCCATTTCTTACCTCCGAATCTCAAACTTTCTTAAGACCTTTTCCCTGACCCAAAAAACCCTGCATACAAATTTGCATAGCAGTAGGGATACACACTTAAAAATTATGAATTTTACACGAGACTTAATTCATGTTTGTAAAAAGTCGGGGAACTTAAAGAAAGATCTCGTGTAAAATTAGGTCTCCTGAAAATGACACATGCGCAATTCGCCGAAAGATGACATTTTGGTTGTGTGTAGTTATCATGTTTAGTTGATGTTTCATATGTATGGGAGCCCTCATTTCCAGAGAGAGATGGGGTCTCCAAGAACCATAAAAAACATTTTTTTGCAATCAAAAACTTGCCCATGCCAAATTTAGTTCCATTTGCTCTCGATTTATGCAGAAATTTATGTTTCATTTGTATGGGAGACCCCCCCCCCCCCTCTCCCTTCCAGAGGGCGAAGAAGTCTCAAACCATCATAAAAACATTTCTCTCCTTCAAAAACCTCCACATGCCAAATTTGATTCCATTTGCTTGCAAGTTCGAGTTAGGCAGAAATTTGTACTTCATTTGTATGAGAGCCCCCTTCTTCCAAAGAGAGGAGGTGTCTCAATTCACCATAGAAACATTTTTGTCCTTAAAAACCTCCACCTGCCAAATTTTGTTCCATCTACTTAGTTATTTTTTAAATTATGCAGAAATTGATGTTTAATTAGCATCGAAGCCCCCGCTCCCCCCTCCCTTCCTTTCAAAGGATAGAGGGGTTTTAAACCACCATTGAAACATTTCTTGCTTACATTTGCTGGGGTTCCATTTACTTGGAAAGTTCTCAAGCTCTGCAGAAATTTGCGTTTCATTTGTATGAGAGCCCCCATCCCCCTCTTTGGAGAAGGGAGGGGTCTCGAACCACCATCAATACATTTTTTCTTTCCAGAAAACTCCACATGTTAAATTTGGTTTAATTTTCTTGAATAGTTCTCAAGTTGTGCAGAAATTTGTGTTTCATTCGTATGAGAGCCCACCCTTTCTGACTGAAGAGGGGTCTCAAACTACTATTGAAATATTTTTTGCCTTCAAAAACTTCCACTTGCAAAATTTGGTTCCATTTGCTTGATTGGTTCTCGAGTAATGTTGAAATTTGTGTTTCATTTGTATGGGAGCCTCTCTCCACAGAGATGGGAGGGGTCTCGTACTATCATAAGAACCTTTTTCAGTTCCAATTACCCCTGCATTCAAATTTTCACGCTGATCGGTTCAGTAGTCTCCGAGTCTATAAGGTTCAGATAGACAGAAATTCATTTTTATATGTATGCATTCGATGCAATGTTTATGAAGTGATACGAAAAAAAAAAAAGTAAAAAAATGTTATGAAATGTCTTCGAAAATGAATGAAATTTAAGTAGATTCGATTCAAAACTCAGCCAAGAGCAAGTTTTTTGCTTGAATTTTTGCATGCAGGTATTAAGTTACTCTTGTACGTAACAATACAAATTGATTGAAGTAATGCGATATTACTGAATATATTTGAGTCAATTAGCGCTGATATATGAAGTGATCAAAAACGCGATGATGATTGTTTCCCAATTAAGAGTATCACACCTATTCTGGAAGTTTTTTTCTGATTTATTTTACGTAAATGCTTAATTTAATACATAACATTAAAGTAGACCAATTTTATACGCAAAAATTAAGAATAACGGGCCCATTGTTTTTCGAGGATTACTCAAAAAAAAGCTTATAAATTTTACAACAAGAAAATGTTTTTTTTATGAACAAGGGAATGTCCATTAATTACGTCACGCAGTAGGGGGGAGGGGGTTTTGAGAAAACGTGACGATCCATACAAAAAAATTTGAAGGTCCATACAAAAAACGTGACAAGGGGGGGGGAGGGTATAAAAAGTCAATTTTGGCGTGACGTAATTAATGGACGTTCCCCAAGAACATATAAATTTTCCATATATCACAAAATGTTTTCGGCTTAAAGCCAGTATTGAGCGGGCAAGTAAAGACTAGAATTAATTTTTGGAATTTTTACCGAAACTAATTTTGACAACTACTCCAGTTTGGGTGAAATATCAATCTTCATTGCAAAATAATCGAACGGACTATTATTCCACGAGAAAAATAGACAGCCTTTTGACAAAGAAGTATTCCGACACACTTAGATTTTTTTACAGAAATCTGTAAAGTTTTACCGAATTATCAACAGCTGATCGTTTGGTAATCCGATTTAACGGATTGCGGTGAAATTTTACAGATATCTGTAAAAAATTTACCAGATTTCGGTACAATTTTACCGAAATCCGTGAAATTGGATTACCGAACGTTCAGCTATTGAGAAATCGGTAAAACTTTACAGATTTTTGGAAAAAAAATCTGCGTGCGCACCCATGTTATATTATTGAAAAAAAAAATGTATTTATCTCAAAATTGAGTTAGGCGCAATTTTCTTGCGTTTTGAATGACAATAAATTAAATTAAGAAAAAAACGATATGCCTTATTCAGACTACAGAGTTATAACATGCTATAACGGTTTTCAAATAATTTTAACAAGAAATTCGTCATCAAGATAGGCTTATAATATGTTGAAACCAGCGGGTGGATAGTCGTGAAGAAAATGAGTATATGTTTTGGCTCAGGAAGTACTAGCACACCGATCTCAAGCTCGGTCAAAAGCTTAATCATTCGCCCCTAATAATAACGTAACTCGCACCAACACACCCTCAAATATTGTGTCAAAATAACATAGCGAATCAAAACAACAACAGTGATATCAGTACCGAAAGGTACCAAAAAGCAGAAGAATTATTGCAAGGTGCAGACTGCAAGGTGTACTCCACCCGGATAAAAATAACCATACAATAACAATACAAAAATATAAAATAACCTTACAATTTATTTCCGACCATAAATCTTATTGTTCGTGAATCAGATAAATGGAAAATACATATTGTCATCACAATAGATCTACAATTCACTCCATATGCTAGAATTTTCAACAATTGTGAAATATTACAATTTATAGTAATTGACTCAAATTTGTTAGGAAAAAAATGATTTATTCTATAGTTATGATACATAACAACCCCGCTGTTCTTTTGCCGATGTCTCAATTTACATTAGATTCTACTGTGGGAAGAATAGCTCCAATAACCATCTTATCGTTGTGAACAATGCTATTAATTGAACATACCATAGATTCTATTGTATGGTTACAATACCTTTAATTGTAAACCTATGAGATTTTTTTATTTGGGCAGCCCTAGGGGTTCTACAACAGTGAACAAATTTCAAATTGCTAGTTTCACATTGATTGATGTTATAACTGCTCAGTCTGGCCAGTGTTTTACTCGGCGTTTGACGATTTAGATATATTTATAAAATTGAGTAAAATTTACTCAACATTGAGCAAGCTCGAATAGTAGTGTACGTGGGAATAACATGAAAGCTGGCAAAACACTTTACCTTGTTTTCAAGGTACTTTGGTCTTTGTTTGCACAACGAGGGAACGGCATGAGCATAACAAGATCTGTCAACCCGTTTACTGGAGAATGCTCATTCAAAAGGGACCGTTGTTAATTTTTAAAGAGGACACTGAAATGAAAAAAATATAACATGTAAACCAATTGTTCCATCTAAGCATTCTTCTTTGGTTCGTCTATCATGTACGTCAATGAAGTTGAGAATTATTTTTGCCTAAATCCCCGTTTCAGGCCATATCGTATTGAATTATTTTATAAACCACAATCAATGTCATTTCGACTGCATAACGTCATCACGTTCTTTATAAATGGACAAGTGGATCAAAAAAATTACACACGATAATATGGTGTTTTCCATACTCCCGAGTCTATATTCTCTGGGAATATAGCTTGTCTGAGAGAAAAACAACAATATTTGTTTCCTCATAATCCGGACCTGCGGTCATTTTGATTTGAAACAAAAAGTCCGCGTTACCCCCATACTCCCCTACCTGAGAAGAAAGAAGAAAGGCAGAATGAAGCGAAGGGGAAGGTCCGCATAGCACAGTTTGGTATAAATTAGAATCAAAATCGGTCGTTATCGGACTGGCAAGATCGGCTACCAATTAAAGTTGACAGCTCGGTCACTTGCCACGTTGTGTTTAACTTTGTGCTTAAAGCTATGTGACGCTTACCGGGCACTAGAGTGGTAGTATTGGGATGAAGCGAGAAAAGGAGCTGGAATTTTAGATTGTGATGATTGATTCTGTGCAGGATATTTATGGGAGTATCATGTAGCGTTTTTTTTTACGATTTTCAATCAAAAAGCATACGGTTTTTGAATGAAATTACTCGTTTGAATGTTGGACTATATGGTAGGAAGAAATAGATAAAACTTTTGACATTGTAGCTACAAACAAAAGTCTGGTTTAAAGTGGTGTATGATTTTAAATTAATCCTTCGATCGGTAGTTTCTACTGCTTTTTTTTCTGTGCATTTCATAGACAAGAACAGGAATATAAAAATGCGACAGCAAGTCGGCAGTAATAGATGAAATCAAATAAACCTCAATCATGGCGACATAGCACAGCAACTGTTATGGCAGTCAGCAACAGAATCAAAGTGTGACGTAACAATCATTACGGAACCGTATCATGTTCCTCCCGATAACGGAAACTGGGTTGCAGATAGAGTGGCGATGGCTGCGGTACAGGTGATGGGCAGATCCCCTATCCAGGAAGTAGTGTCCAGTACATGCGAAGGGTTTGTGATCACCAAAATCAACGGGGTCTTTGTATACAGCTGATATGCAACCCCAAGATGGATCATGGAGCAGTTCCACCAGATGTTGGATGCACAGACTGAAAAGCTCATCGGAAGAAGACCAGTCGTCATCGGAGGAGACTTCAATGCTTGGGCTGTGTAGTGGAGCAGCCTGCTAGAAGCTCTGGCATAGCTGGAAGTTATACTATCAAACGTAGGTTCCACCACCACTTTTCGCAGGAACGGTCGTGAATCCGTCATCGATGTAACCTTCTGTACTCCGTCACTGATGACAAATATGAACTGGAGAGTGTGTGAGGAGTATACCCATAGCGACCATCTGACGATCCGGTTTACCATCGGCCAGTGAAATCCTGTCGCAATACGAAGGACACATAGTTGCGAATGGAAGTGGAAGACGAAGGTCTTCGACAAGGAACTCTTTAATGAAACACTTCGGTTCGATAACGAACTCTCGAACCGAAACGCGGACCAGCTATCGAATACGTTAATAAGGGCATGCGACGCAACCATGCCGAGGAAACTATAGCCGAGGAACAAGAGGCGCCCAGCTTACTGGTGGAAAGAGCAACTCAGCATCCTTCGCGTTAGTTGTCTCAGAGCCAGTAAACGTGTCCAGAGAGCTAAAACAGCAACAGACAGGGAGATGCATAGGGTGGTGTTCTGAGCGGACAGGACCGAATTAAAGCGAGAGATAAGACTGAGCAAGACAAACTGCTCAAGGAGCTGTGCCGAGCCGCTGATATTAACCCCTGGGGTGACGCGTACCGTATTCGTGGCGAAGATCAAAATCCCTCAATGGCTGTAGAGCAATGTCCAGAAAAACTGAAGGTTATCGTCGATGGAATTTTCCCGACACACGATCCACTGACGTGGCCACGCACACCGTACAGCGAAAAAATAAAAAGTAACTTTGAGGGCATGCAAGTCTCGAACGAGGAGCTCGTGACAGTGGCGAAAGGCCTTAAGGTCAACAAGGCACCCGGAACGGATGGAATCCCTAACGTGGTTCAGAAAATGGCCATTCAGGCATTTCCGGACATGTTACACATGTTAACATGTTAAAATACAGAAACTTGTGTTCTTGCGGAAACCAGGAAAGCCTCCAGGGTTCCAGCATCGTATACGCCAATATGCCCGTTGGATACGATTGGGAAACTCCTGGATAGGATCATCCTCAACAGGCTGATGAAACTTAAGGTAAGTCTACGGTGGATGCTATTCGGACAGTGGTCGAGACCACCGTAAAGTCGCCCAAACAGAAGCGGAGAGGCGATCGATATTGCGCTGAGGTAACGATCGACTTTAAGAACGCATTTTATAGCACCAGCTGGGAGGCTATTGCAGAGACGATGCACAGAATGAGGGTCCCTTATAACCTGTGCAGAATTCTGAAAGAGTTACTTTCAGAACCGGGTGCTGATCTACGAGACCTCCGTGGGGCGGTAATCGGTAAACATCACGGTGGGAGTTCCGCAAGGTTCCATTCTTGGCCCAACACTTTGGAACGGGATGTGCAACGGTGTGCTGACGGTTAAGCATCTCAAGGGCATACTGATCGTTGGCTTTGCAGATGACATAGTAATATCAGTGAAAGGCGAAACACTAGAAGAAGTGGAAATGCTGGCGACCGAAAAAATCGGCATAATTGAAGGCTGGATGCAGGGGACGAAGCTGCAGATAGCCCACCACAAAACGGAGGTGTTGATGGACAGCAACTGTAAAAGAACTATCCATAAATCAAGTAGACTAATTTTTGAAAATCTCAGCATCCCCCCCCCCACCCAATCTCTCGTAGACTTTTCCCCATACATATCTTTTTGAAATTTTGTATGGAGCGTAGACATTGATGAACCCTCCCCCCTCCCCCAGATAAGTCTAGGTGGTTTATGAATAGCCCCAAAGCGGAACAGCGAACAGCGGCATCGGAGGGCTTTCCATAGCCTCGAAGAGCGTGCTGAAGTATTTGGGTGTGATGATCGACGACCGGCTAAGTGTCAACAGCCACGTAGATTATGCCTGTGGGAATGCGGCGAAAGCCATCAATCTGGTAGCAAGAATTATGCTGAATAGCTAGTCTACAGGCGGAGTCTACTGGCTAGTGTATCATAATTGATACTGATATACGGATGTCCAGCCTGGGTTGCAGCGCTGGAAACAAAGCGAAACCGGGTGAAGTTGAGCAGTACGTTCAGGCTCATGACCATGTAAATCGTGAGGTTGTACCGAACTATTTCATCGGAGGCAGTATGTGTTATGGCCGGGATGATCCGGCTTGGCATCACTCTCGCGGAAGACAGTGAATGTTATCAGAGGAGTAATGTCACAAAAGTTTGAAAGCTGGTGAGAGCGGAGTCGATGCCTAAATGGTAGCGAGAATGGAACATGGGGGTGAACGGCCGATGAACGCACCTGCTCATACCGGATTTGTCGATCTGGATGAAAAGAAAGCACGGAGAGGTAAACTTCTACCTTACGCAGTTTCTGTTTGGCCATGGTAGCTTCAGGTATTAAGGAGTGTATCGAATATAAGTTATCCACATACATTTGCGTTGTACGCATGCATTTGTGATAGTATTTATGCTCTAAACACTGCATGCTGTGCGTTTGACTGTCAGCTTTCTTTTGTTCACTTGTTTGTGCGGTTCAATTTCTGCGTTTTCAAAATGTTGCGTATTGAAAAGGAAGTTATTTGCTGCAAAGTTTGGCCAAGTTGATTCCACTAAATCGTTTTTCACTGACGGATCTTTGATAGAGAAGTCAGCAGGCTTTGGAATATTTAATGAAATTTATAGCGCCAACCGTAAACTTCAAGCCCCTTGTTCCGTGTATGTCGCTGAATTAGCGGCAATACATTTTACGCTAGAAATTTTTGCCTCATTACCACCGGATCAGTACTTCATTTTCACGGATAGTCTCAGTTCTATAGAGGCTATTCGCTCCTTGAGGCCGGTAAAGCACTCCTCGTATTTTCTCATGAAAATACAGGAGCTTCTAAGTGCTTTATCTTCGCGTTATTTTATCATCACCTTTGTATGGGTCCCTTCTCATTGTTCAATTCCGGGCAATGAGAAAGCGGACTCGCTTGCAAAGGTGGGCGCTATGGAAGGCGATATTTATGATCGACAAATCGCCTTCAACGAATTTTTTACTATTTTTCGTCAACAGTCACTCGTCAGCTGGCAGCATAAATGGAGTAAAGGAGATTTGGGGCGATGGCAACATTCTATCATCCCAAAGGTGTCGAAGAAATCTTGGTTTAGGGGGATGGATGTGGGTCGAGACTTCATTCGTGTCATGTCTCGCCTCATGTCCAATCATTATTCTTTGAACGCTCACTTATACCGGGTTGGGCTGAGCGACAGCAATCTCTGTGAATGTGGACAAAGCTATCAGGACGCAGATCACGTTATTTGGTCTTGTTCTGGGCATCGTGAGGTCAGATCGGGGCTTTATGATTCCCTTCGGGCTCGAGGTAGACAACCCAATGTGCCAATTCGAGATATTTTGGCTGTACGTGATTTGGAGTACATGAAACTCATTTATGTGTTTTTGACTAACATTAGCATTAGATTGTAGTTAGTTTAACCTGTATGTTTAGTATAAGTTTTTTTTTTCAGTGCTCGTGTGTTTTTTTTCTCTTTCAAAAATGTTCGAATAAAAAGAAAACCAAAAGTTGTGTAGTTATAAGTGTTTCAATAATTTAGAATTTAAATTTAATGTGTTATGTAAACCATACTTTAAATTCCCACCCTCTTTCCCATCCGTTATTTGTAATTCCTATTAACCTCGAGACGGCCGCGAGTAATCGGCTCTATCCTCCTAACTTTAGTTTTAAGATAAATGATGTATAAAAGTATGAAAATTTGGCTCTGTAAAGTTTATTCGATTGAGCCTGTACAAATAAATGATTATTAAAAAAAAAAAAAAAAAGAAAAGGAAGTGAAAATTAGGTTCTGGACACATGGCTAAGTGAGAAGGGTATTAGTATGCGAAAATTGGCGAAGCGGTTTGGAATTCATCATGCGAGTGTTGAAACCATCATTAATAAGTTTGGGGAACACTATTCTTTGGATGAGCTACCAGGAAGAGGCAGAAAACCCGGTTCTTCCAACCCGAAACTGCAGCAGAAAGTGGTATCTCTAATCATGAAGAACAAATCAATGTCAATACGTGATTTGGCCAAAAAAACCGGAACGAGTGTCAGAATGATCCAGCGTATCAAGAGGCGAAACCACCTGAAGACCTTCAAGAAGCAGAAAATCTCGAAACAAAGTGCAGAACAGAAGAAACGAGCAGCAACAAGGGCTCAGAAATTGTATTCGCGTCTTTTGCAGTGTCCGGATGCATGCGTTTTGATGGACGATGAGACCTATGTAAAGGAGGACTCAAAAGCCCATCCAGGTCCACAATACTTTACTGCCGTCGTTGGGGAGGATGTGAGAGATGCGGACAGGTCGATTCAAGTGGAGAAATTTGGTCGAAAGGTACTGGTATGGCAAGCATTATGTTCCTGTGGTTTGAAGTCAACCATTTTTTACACTACCGGAACTATAAATGTGGAAATCTATCGATCTGAGTGTCTCCAGAAGAGATTGTTGCCTTTATATAAGAAGCATAGTACACCTCCACTGTTTTGGCCGGATTTAGCGTCGGCTCACTATGCCAAAACCACTCTCAATTGACTTGCGGAAAAGGGTTGAGAAAAATATCAATCCACCAAATTGCCCTCAGCTTCGACCCATCAAACGTTACTGGGCAATCGTGAAGAGGGTCTTCAAGAAGACTGGTAAGGCAGCTGGGAACATGCAGGAGTTCAAAAAAATTTGGGCTCAAGCGTCCAAAAAATGCGATGCAACACTTGTCCGGAACTTGATGAAGAGCATTCGATCCAAAGTTCGAAAATTCGTGAAGGAATAATTTAAATTTCATTCGGTTTTCATTATGTTCAAGTTTAACCTCGTACAATAAAGGATCAATTTTTTGTATGAATAAAATATCGGTTTTCAGCATATGTTTTGTGAATAGCATATTTTCGATACACTCCTTACTTGCATCAATTCGGACACGCAGCGTCACCGCTTTTGTCTGGAGTGCGCAGACTTCCAGACTTCGTTAAAATTTCGTCGATCTCGACAACTGAACTGTACGTCACTTTGCTTGACAGATCAATTTTACTATCCAAAATTACAAATTTAGGAGCAAACTTCTCTGAAGTTTAGGAAAGGACTTGTCAGGTGATCCCGAATAAACTTCCCAATAGTTTAGTTGGACCGTCCTAGAAATGCTAGAGAGCATTCGTGAAGTTCAGAAGAGGACATTTCAGAAATTCAGAATGAGGATTACTTAAAGTTCACGAAGAAACCTCCTCAAAGAACAGAAAGCAACTTTCAAGAAGAATAGTGGGTACTTCATAGAAGATTGTGCAAGATTTTTTTAGAAGTTCATGAACAAACTTCCTCGAAGTTCAGCAGAAAACTACTCAAAAGCTCAGTAGAGGACTTTTTAGAAGTTCAATATAAAGCTTCCAACAAATTTAAGGGAATTTTAATAGAAACAGGACATTCCTTGACTGTTTCGGTGAAATTTCCCTCGGAGTTTAGAATGGGAATTAACAGATGTTTAAGATTCAAGAAGGAATTTCTCACACATTTCAAGAAACTACTCTGAATTTCATGGGAGAAATCTCCAGAAGTTCCGAAGGAAACTTCCCAAAATCTTAGTTGGAAATAATTATAAGTGCTAGAGAGCTTTCTGAAGTTCAGAATCGAACATTCCACAAGTTCAAAATGAGGCTTTCTTGAAGTTCAAGCACTCCCAGAAGTTCAAATAGATACTTCTGCCAAAAACGAAAGAAACTTTCTAAAAGTATAGAGAGTACTTCCTAGTAGTTCAGAAGAAAACTTCCCTGAAGCTACAAAAAGGATTTCCAAGAAGTACAGGATCAAACTTCCAACCAATTCTTGAAGATTTTTCATGAAAGTCTAGAGAGAGCTTTCCTAAAGTTTTGGAGAAATTGTCCTCAAAATTTTGAATGGGACTTATCAGAAATTTAGACGGTAACTAAGTTCAGGAAATAACTTTTCCACTATTCCTAGAAGGTTCGGTTGGGGTGTTTGATGTGAATCTACAAAAAAAATCAGAGGAGGCTGCGAAGAAGTTAATAAGGAAACTTTCTAAAAGTTCAAGAGAAAACTTCCAAGAATTTCAGCAAAGAGCTTTGTCAAAGATCGAGAATGGGCTTCCCTGAAATTAAAGAAATAATCATTGACGAACAGAAGAAGCAGTCTATACTAAAGTCATCAATACGACCATAAATATTACCACCATTTCCCCAACCGTTCACATGGTACTGTGAGGTAGGACAAAAACCCATGTAAGAATTACAATTCCTCGGTATCCAGCTCGTTTGAGATGTGTGATCGGTGAGAAAACTTCCCTGAAGTTTAGCAGAGAAGTATAAAAAAATAAAGAAATCTATCAATATAACAAAAAAAAATTGAAAATTCCTTAAAATTCAGAGAATCCTCAAAAAATTCAAAACAAAATCCTCGATTCTGAAAAAAAATCTACGCTTAGGGTACCAGTAGTTTAGAAAATAGCCTGAATACTTTTCCAGAAGGTAAGGAAACTTCGTGACAAAATCGTGGACAAGCATTTAACGAATTAATGCTGTCAATAGCTGCAGTATGCCGGCGTCAATAGTTAAAGCGTGACTGCTACTTGGCACCCAGTGGGTCTGGGTTCAATCCCAGTCGAAATGGGTGGTTTTTCTGAGGCGAAACAATCTGGTTACGTATTCCTTCGGAAGGGATGTAAAGCCATTGATCCTGGCTTATAGTCATGTGTCGATAGGGAGTGTCCAGGTGGTAATGAAGTCGTCTTCCTGGTACCGGTGATTGAAACCGGTGGCACCGGTGAGGAAACCCAACGGAAACAAAAGCTTCAGTATCATCACGCATTAATTGGTGACTACTACGCAATTTAGCTCGACTTGTCAGTGACAAGTAATTAACCCTTACAATTGAAATTGTCCTTTCAGATATTTCATTGTAAAAGTTAGTTTCTCCATGAAAATGTTTATGAAAAATGTCTATATATCTATGGAAACACCGCGGGCACTAAAATATAGGTTTACCGATCGAGCTGAAAATTTTCACAGTTATGAAAGAGCCCATAGTCTCCCAAAAGAACAAAGTGGAACGAAACAATAGTTTCCTCATGTATCCGTGTCCCAGGCTAGTGGTCACTTCAAGTGGAATAACCTATAAGTTAGAAAGCGTTTTAACAGTTCACAGTTTTCTACAAGAATTTGTGTGATTCTCATGTTTTCCCGTCATCCATCTCTACCGTAGCTTCCCTATACAAGTAGTCCTGGCCAAAAACTTAAATTCATTAACAAAACATAAAATCTATCCCAACATCCCATGATACGAAGAATCTACTCTTCTTAAAGCATGCCAAGAATGAAGATTTTTATTCTAGACAAAAAAAAATCATTTCCTATGCCACTCTTGTCGCATTCCTGAATTGCCAAGCGAGGGTCCTCTCTATACGGTTGCTGTAACTATTCCTTTAATAAACGCCGTTCGATGCCATTGCCCCAATCCTCCCTTCTCTGATTGCGTTGCGGAAACCCAACGGGGGATCCAAATCGGGGCCCCATAGTTTTAAACCACAATCCGCACCGGACTGGCACTCGACAGATATAGCCATACAACAACAATAACAGTAGCCTGACTGACGGACGTTTTTCGGTAGCTAATTTCTTGACTGCCGCTCGTTTGACGTTTCAACATTCACGCTCGCTCAACGCTCTGAGTATGAATGAGTGGCTTTCACGAAAATATGCGTTCGATCGGAGCACGGCGAGGCTGCTGTCCTGCAGGGGAGTGGAACGCGGGGGTGAAAATATCAATCAAAAATTATTTCGGTAATGGAAGCTGATTTATGTCTATCAAAAATTTTTACCTTTCCTTTTCGAATTCGGTGGTTGATGATGATGATGGTCTCGACTCCACTCCACTTCACTTCACTTCAGTCTACCACTTGCTCATTCTCAGTTTTGGCTGCTTTCGAAGGCTCGCTTTCTGGCCCGTGTCAGCTGTCGCTCCAACCAACGCCGCGATTGAAAAGAGCTCTCACAGTTGGCGTAACCTTGAAATGGCTACCAGAGAGTGTGTCAGCCGGCTGCTGCCGGCGTGGGTTGAAGAAGGTGGAGGTCAAAAAGTTACCGGTTGTGACGTTAGAAAACACAAATGAGTGTTTGTACGTTGGTTTGATTTTTGTTAAAAAAATCGAATGAAATCCTACATCAAACCATAAGATGAATTCTAGTTTAGTACTATCCTCGGTGAAGCCTCCTTATGCCGTTCCACCGAAGCACTCCCAACTCTCAATTGAGCTATTATTAAATCCCAACCGACATTAAAGCCACACCAATCCGACCGCCCTAAAATACTACACATTCCCGTAAAGGTCAGTCCCGCGGGAGGCCAAAGCAAAATGAAAACAAACATAAATTGTGCCCTGGTGTCAGCTCACGCCCTGATCCTGCCTTTGCCGGCGTCGTCCTCGCCGTCGTCGTCATCAACATCATCATCGTCGACGCCATTAATCGTAGCGAAATTAGGCATCCGAACTCGATTAAACATTCATATGCACAATGTTTTATGCCTCTCGGTGGGCAGGGGCAGCACGAATGGCCACGAAGGGCATGCAGGCAAAAATCGATATTAATTTATTTGACTGCCAGCGCACCAGGAAGTTTCGGACCTGACAGCCCGAATGGTGTGAAAAACGTATTCAATATTCAACGAGTTTTTCCACCTCGCTCTCGCCCCAGGCAGAGGGTGGATTGTTGCATAGTGTTGGTGCCGCTTCCATCATTGTGTGGGTGCACTCCCGCAGCAGTAGCCGACAGACAATTTCGATGCACCGATCAGGACGACGCTGGCTGGAAGCGCAAATACACACGCAAGCAACGAGTTCACCCTCACATCCCATCAACATCATCGTCATCATCATCATCATCGTCGTATTGCCGGGATCCCCTTGGTAACGCTCAGAAGGATTCCGGGTTCACACATACACTGCTGCTCCACGCCTACTTTTCCCCCCTTCGACTGACACGGACGCAGCGTGCGTGGAAAATCGATAGAGTTACACTTTTCGGTTGGTTTATGGGGACAGGACACCCACACAGTTGGTAGGATTTTTTTCTGATGATGAAATAAAGCAGTGCATAAAAAGTTCTTCGGAGATCAGAAGCAGATAATCTGAACAACGTGACACATACTTAATTGGGATGGTTCGAATCAAAAGTGCCTTCAAAATTGGAACAAACCGAATTATATATAATTGCATGTAATAGTAGAATGCAATTTCTTTTGCATTCATTACTGAGCAGTAGCCTATCAACTCGTGAAAGGTCAACATTATATGGCTAATATTCAGGCAGTTAGAATGAGAAACTGGAGCTGGCATGGTCGATTTACAGTCAAACGACGATATAACGTAGCTTTTACCTCAATATAAAGTAACTATTAGGGAACGTCCATTAATTACGTCACGCAAAAATTGACTTTTTTTAAACCCCCCTCTCCCCCTTGTCACGTTTTTTGTATGGACCACCAAATTTTTTTGTATGGATCGTCACGTTTTCTCAAACCCCCCCTCCACCCTTACTGCGTGACATAATTAATGGACCTTCCCTTATTTGCCAGTATTTTCTTTCAGTTATTTGTTGTGTAAATTGTTAGCGTGATTTATCTATATAAATTTAAAAGTAAAATTTCTGTCTGACCTTTAAAGACTCGAAAACTACTGAACCGATTGGCGTGAACATTTGTATGCAGGAGTTTTTGGGGCCGGGGAAGGTTGTTATGATCATCCTGTTAATCAAGCGAATGGAACCAAATTTGACATGCAAGGGTTTTGGCGGCTGATATTTTTTTTCGCGTAGTAAAAAATCCTTTTAATGGTACAAACTCAAGGCTGTCATAAAAATTGCTGAACCGCGCATTGCTGAAGATGTTATCTGTTAATCTTAAAACAATAACCTGTTTAGCGGGTATAGCCGTAACAAAAGTTCAAGGGTGAAAATAAACGCAACACATGGTTTGTGTGAGACCCAAAATCCAGATAGGCTTCGTTCTACTTCACAACTTATAGTATAGAATAGATTAAGTGTCATTTGCTCAGTAGCCAGAGTTTGTCTGAACAACATTCTCTTAAAAATTGGCCAACTAGGACTCCTAGTCTAGGAGGAATGTGTAAGAAACTAAAATGATATTCCGTGAAAACAATTTAACATGTTTTGTTTTTAATTTACAGCAAAACGAAAGCGTTTCGAGAATCCTCGATACCCACAGGTTGACGAAGCTCTCTACATATGGTATTTGCAAAACGACAGAAAAAACGACCGGTAGGCCAAGAAATGCTACAAGCTCAAGTGAAAAAAAATCTTCATCCAAATGGTTGGAACAGGGGAATTCGGAAGCCGTGGTTATGTGGAGAAATCACAAAACGCAACGGCATTCGTTTACTGAAAATCAGTGACGAAAAATTGTCCAGCAATACATATTTCTATTGTTGATCAATACCAAAAGGCAACGCTGCTCAGATTCGGAAGTAATATTAGTCTCCTTGTCAGAACTTCAATGCTGATGAAAGTGGGTTCTTTTTTATGTCTCGAATATAATGTGCCCACAAATCATCTTTTCATCGATTTCGAATCAGCTTATGATACAATCGATCGAGACCAGCTATCGCAGAGTTTGTACGAATATGGATTTCCGGAAAAATTGACGCGATTGGTCAAAGCAACGATGAATCGAGTGATGTGTGTCGTCCGAGTATCAGGAACACTCTCGAGTCCCTTCGAATCTCGAAGAGAGTTACGGCAAGGTGATGGATTGTCGTGTTTGTGGTTTAACATTGCATTGAAGGGTGTGATTGGAAGAGCTGGAATAGACACAAGTGGCACGATCTTCAGGACGTCTGTCCAACTATTTGGCTTCGACGACGACGTTAATATCGTATTACGTAACTTTGAGACGATACCGGAAACGTACGTCAGACTTAAGCCTGAAGCTGGTAGGATTGGCTTGTGATCAGTCCATTGAAAAAAACATACATGAGAGGAAGAGACTCACGAGAAGACAACGTTTGCCTCTCACCACGAGTTTAGTTAGATGGTGATAAAATGGAAGTAGTAGACAAATTCGTGTATCTAGGCTCATTGGTGACCACCCATAACGACACCAGCAGATAGATACAAAGGCGCATTATGGCTGGCAATCGTGCCTACTTTGGACTCCGTAGGAACTACAAAGTTGACCATCTACAGGACACTTATTAGGCCGGTAGTTCTCTATGGCCACGAAACATGGACATTGCTAGTGGAGGACCAACGCGCCCTTTGAACGGAAGGTATCAATCGTACGCGATCAACGGTGGAGTGCTGATGGAAGACGGAACATGGTGGAGGCGAATGAATTCGACAGCAATAGTACGTGTGTCAAACAGATATGGAAACACTCAACAAGCTAGGCCTTATTTTGGATTCGTGTTTGCAGTACTGTTTTGTCAAACCAAGGCTTTCGGAAAAACTGAGACTTACCGAAACTTCCAACCTTTCTTGCTGTAGCAGGAATCGGAGGCTCTGTTGTGAAATCAACGAAACGGGTGGCAGCGATGATAGCTCCACGGTCGATTCGCATTTCTTCGTATGCTGGGAACATCCAGTCATAAGTACTTCTTAAACTGACCTATGAGTGGCCAATACACCCAGTCAATGTTCAGGATCTATCAATTCCAAACGGGATTGCCTTAGCGGATCCTGAATTCCACATACCAGGTCCGATTGACATCATCATAGGCGCAGAATACTACTAAGACCTGCTCCTCCAAGACAAAATGAAGATTTCCGACGATGGACCAATGCTGCAGAAAACAGTATTCGGATGGGTTGTACCCGGACAAGTTACTGGATATCCAGCTGATGTGCACACGTCAGTTACCAACTTCTGCTCCACTCATAACCTGTCAGAACTCATGGCAAAGTTTTGGGAGTCAGAATCATGCCACAATTCAAGTATGTTATCGGTCAAAGCGACGATTTGCAAAGAGCTTTTCGATAAAACGACGATACGAAACAGTGAGGGAAGGTTCGTCGTTACTCTTTCCAAAAAGGACACATCCCAAGCCAGTTGGCACATTCCAAGGCCATTGCGTTGAAAAGATTTCATGAGATGGAGAGACGGTTCGCAGCGAACAACAAGCTCAAGGCTCAGTACATGGAATTCATCCACGAATACCTATCCATGGGTCACATGCGTAAGGTCGACTTCAAAGACGACAAGGCTATTGTACATACTAAAGCCCGAAAGCACGACGGCCAAGTTGAGAGTCGTCTTTGATGCATCGTGTTGCTCCTCCATTCGAGTGTCTGAACGAAAGATTAATGGCTTGACCTGAGGGGCAAGATCATTTGCTATCCATCATTATGCGTTTTTGCTTTTGGATGTCCGTTCTAGTTGCAGACATTGCCAAATGTACCGCATGGTCAACGTAGCGGAAGTCGACCATCACTCCAGCAGATTCTATGGAGAGATTTTCCCGAGCAGCGGTAAAAACACACGAGCTCATCACGGTCACCTACGGAACAGCATCGGCATCATACCTTACAAACAACTGTCTCCAGCGTTTGGCTGTAGCTGAAGAAGCGTCGCATTCTGCGGCTGCGAAAGTCATTCAAAAGGATTTTTACGTAGACGATTTGTCAACCCCAACTGACAGCTTGGAAAAAGCTAAATCACTCGCTACTCAACTTATATCGTTGACCAATATAGCAGGTTTCACGTTGCGCAAGTGAAGTTCGAACAACAGCGAATTACTATCAGCAATCCTTTAAGAAGTTAGAGACGACCGAATTACTCTAGATCATAACTCTTCCAAGTCTGTTGACAAGACACTTGGGCTCACATGGGAAGCTGTCGACGACATATTCAAATCCATTTCACCACCGTAGATGACGGATTGAGATGAAGCTTTGCTAGAAAACTGCCAGTCCTTTTGGAACGAGTTTTGTAGTAACGCCAATGTACTCGAATCACTTTCTGTTCCAAGATGGATCGGGTTCAGTAGCATCCGTTGAACTTCACGGTTTTTGCGATACATCGGAGGCAGCATATGGTGTTTGTCTATACCTAAGATGTGAACATTCCGACGGATCGGTGACCGTTCGCCTAATCACATACAAATCCCGTGTAGCGCCGTTAGAAGATCTTGCTCGCAAGAAAAACAAGCAGTCGATTCCACGACTAGAGTTATCATCAGCCTTCTTAGCCAGCTTTATGAAAAACTCTACAACAACATTGAAGTTCCAGGCAATGCTAACTTCTGGACTGACTCCATGATAGTGATGTGCTGGCTTTCTTCACTGCCGTCTCGTTGGCAATCCTTTGAGTATGAAATCATGTCGCCAAAACCTGCATTGGATACCGCACTTCTAGAACAAAGGCCTTCATAACCACTTTCAAATGCCTGCAAGTCCTATATTTTCTTTGCAATCGTCGTTTCATATGTTAATCCGAATTGTTGCCAGTAGATTCACCTGCAATGCTTCTTCAAGAAACCGAGTCTGCAAACGCAACAGAGGCTTATATTCAATCGAACTCAATGAAGCGGAACTGCAATCAGTCCGTCTAGCTCCGTCAGAGAGCTTTTTAGCGGACTTAGCAGCATTATCCAAGGACCATCCAATCAGTCCATCATCGAAACTTCTACCAACTGAGGCAACCGGACGTCACCACAGCCTACGCATGGAGTCGATAGGCAGCGTTGCCGGATGAGGACGTAAGATCGTGGTCGAGTGTGTGGAGCAGAGCCAGAACGTTGGTTCGACAAGAAGTGTAGTGAGGTTTCAGAAGAGCAGGGCGCAGCACGAGACCCGGCAAAACGTGGACTGTTATAACGTTTGTATTTAAAAAATGGACTTTATTCGGATTGTGATAAAAAAGCTAAGACAGTTAATTGCTTTAACAGTAGATCTTACGCTTCAGGTTGGCCCTGAAATTCTCGATGGGACGCAACTGGAGATGTTTGGCGGGTTCACCAAAGCTGGGTACCACATCGATATTCAGCCGCTCCATCTCTTCCAATGATCGCTTCGAGTAGT
The DNA here is from genome assembly GCA_034211315.2 of Aedes japonicus. Classification (NCBI taxonomy): domain Eukaryota; kingdom Metazoa; phylum Arthropoda; class Insecta; order Diptera; family Culicidae; genus Aedes; species Aedes japonicus. Next base: position 138,112 of record JASCZW010005685.1, read on the forward strand.
GGGCTGACGCAAAATCCGGCCAGAACACCGCGTCTTCGCCCTTCTTGATGATCGACGCAACTTTCGGCAGCCATTTGGTGCTATAAATTTCCTCGTTCACGGCCAGTCCGGAGCGATAGGAGAGCGAATTTGACATACCCTTTTCGCTAATTGTCAGCAACAGCTGCACCTTCTTGGGGAACTTGGAGTGTGAAATTAAATTAAACCTCGGAGCTCACTTCCTTCGTGGGGGAAGTAAAATACGAAGTGCCCTGCCAGTCATTGCCATCCAGGGTGAGAAAGGTCTCATCGTCCATCACCATAGCGATTCGCCGGGAAAATTGAGTTGACCATCTTATTCAGCCGTTGGCGCTGCGGCATTGCCTGCAGCACTGAAACCAGTGGACGTGACTTCCGCTTCCTGGCATGCATGTTCATGTTCGCAGGTACTTTTTCACTGTTTGGCCGGTTGAACTGACCTCCCGGCCAAGCGCATGCATCGATGTAGCCACTTTTCCCGCGGTCTTCCTCTTCAGCATTCTTTGGAGATATGTATTTGTCACTCAGGGTCGTCGGCCGTCCGGTATCGGGCTTTCTTTCGATGCTCTGATTGTTGTATAATAGTGCCAAGATGTTGTAGATGCCGGAACGGGCGTATTCGGCGTCCACAAGGTGCTGCACGATGTCCGTTTTCGACGCATCTGTGTGCTGTTATTTGAACGCGCACATTTCTGAACGGAGTAGCTTCATTGTTTTTGCCATCACAGTTGGAGTTGGACTGATATAGCTGTCAAATTTTGTTTGCAGACTCATGGGTTATTATAGTTGATGCTGCATGGGTAGTTTTGTCTGTGCAGGTGGAGGTAAACCCATGAAAAATCGGAAATTTGTGTCCATTTTTTAAATGCAAATGTTAGACCGATGCGGCAACAGCTGACCTCGTAATTCCTGAAGAAAAATACTGCCTGGAAGAAGTGGAGTGTGAGCAGATGGAGCAGCGCGGAAGCTCTGTCTGAAGCTCAACACATCTTGTAATGCTTTTTATGGCACGAGCCGAAACGTTTAGGGATTAGGATGAAGGCATTCTGGCAGATGGACGTGAGGTGTTTGATTAGAGGAAGCAGCACTTATCAAGATTGTCCCAGAGAAGCTGTCCATCTGTCAGCATTGGCTGATCGTCCAAATCTGAGAAACCAAACAGCTACCGGAGGAGTGTAAGCAAAGGATTGGAGTGTGTGAACTATCGAGCAATTGCCACCTACAAAGTGGTATTCCAGATCATCTTCCGTTGTCTATCACCAACAGTAAATGAATAAGTGGGAAGCTATCAATCCGGTCTCACCAACGGGAGTTCGATGGACCCGGTCTTCATTGCTCGGCAAATCGCCCAAAAATGCCATGAATACCAGGTCCCAACAAATCCCCTGATCATCGCTTTTAAGGCGGCTTATGACAGAATCGACTGGACAGACCTATGGAGAATTATGGACGAGGGCGGCTTTCCCGGAAAGCTCACTAGCTCAAGTCAGGAAATGCGTCAACTTGATGAACTTTCGTGCCTGTTGCTCAACATTGCGCTTGATGGTATCATGCGAGGAGCCGGGTTCTATAGCCGAGGTACAATTTTCACAATCTTCAGTCAATTTATTTGTTTCACGGACGATATGAATTTTGTCGGTACAAATTTTGGAACGATGACAGAATTGTATTGTAGGTACTGGAATTGTATTTGAGGTAGTGGAGGAATTCATCTACCATGGACCCCTGCTTTCAGAGAGCAATGACAACGACCGTAAGACATATATTCAGTGGAAGTCCTGCTCACTATGTGCTTCAGAAGAACTTGCGGTCAAAAACGATTCGCTTAGGCACTAAATGTACCATGATAAGACCGGTGGTTCTCTACGGGTGTGGGCAGCGCATGTTGCAAGAATGTTGGGCAACAATGCTGTAATGCTGGTGTTCGTTTGCAATCCGCCCTATACAAGAAGTTGATGAGCGCCGTGAGTAAGGTGGGAAAATCACTTATTGTAGGATCTGGCGAGTGTGGGTCGCAACGAAGTTGGAGAGAAGCAGCTTTGAACCGAATAAAGATTGTACTCGAAAAAATGCAAGATATTCTTTTGTGTATAACTTTCCCTTGCCTGGGTAAAAATTGATGAAATTGTGGGTAAAACTAGTTTTGAGTTCATGTTACAAATACGCAACGTCGGGCGGCCAATCATGTTCACGCTTTTAAAAACTTCAGCAGCTAAAATAATTTCTAAATGTGTGACGGATTGAGGCACCTCTTAGATGGTCCTCAGAATGGTTAATCTTCTTGAATGACGTCCAAATAACTCCAACTGTCTTTCATTAATATTTTCGAGCAACTAATCGCTGCACCAATAGCTACTTTATCACTTTCAAACCCATAATAGTCCAGCGCCAACATTCTTTCCACCTCATCAGTAGCAGCGGAGAGGGAGTGTCTCGCCAAGTCATTTTTGTCATTCACAATTTCTGCTCAGGAAGGAGATTGATAGCTTTTGAGCTGCTGCCGTTGGAATTGCTGCTAGTGTAGTAAGCAGCAAAAACCGGTATTGACTCTCGTCCCCGATCCTCGCGCTTCCTCACCCTCTTCCGATTACCATCGTAGGTCTAACTACATCAACGTTGGTGCAGATATTGTCGCTGCCTAAGCCAAGTGATCGATTTTCATATCTTACTGAAATCGAGCAAGCGCACGCCCCAACTCCTTCTCTCTCTATCTCTATCTCGCTGCTCTGTCTCCCTGGCCGATGATCACCGATGGATAATTAAAATGGTTAAATAAACAAGATAGAGCTGTCAAAATGTCGTGATTATTAATTTTGCCCGGTCGCTCGGGCGTGTTCGGCGGAGGGGGTGGGGGGAAACGATCGTTGTTCGCGAATGGAACAATTTCTGGGACCCGGCTCAAAGCGACAGAATGCCAGCAAAACTAACAACGAGCCAACTTCATTCAACCAGCCAAAGCAATCCCTCAGAGTTTCATGTGGCTCAAGTCTTTTCTGGATCGAAAGAAGTTGGTGAATGAATACAGAGGAGGGAGAAAAAAAAACGGAGAAGTACAAGATAAAGGCCACGAAATTCCTTGTCCCGAAAAAACGAAGCCAATTTCAAGCTTCTGTGTTCCGTGTTTGCTGCCTCCGTCGTCGTCGTCGTTGTCCGTGATTCGTGGTGGTTGTTGTTGTTGTCTATCAAGTTCGGTGTGCTGCGCCTCCGGTGCGTGGTTATCATTAATTTCAAGCACTCTCAACATCGAACAGCAACATCCATCCTTTCCGAGATGAACTGAAAAGGCAAAGAAGAAACATTGTTGACGACGGGGACGTTTCTAGCCTGGCCCTCAAGTCCGGCTTTCCTCGTAACTCATTTGCATGCGGCCAGAGCGAGAACCGAGGCGAGGTGGCGCGCATTTCGCAGAAGACAGAGATTGGAATTCGCCGGAGGTCACGAACTAGTTTGCTACGAAGGGGGGAGTTTGATCAGCTAGGGAATTTCGGCCCCGGGAACCGGAACCGTGCTTGTCGAACAGCACCGTGGACATCTGTTCTGGCATCCGAGATTGCGAGGTGGTTCAAATCTAAGACCGGCGACCGAGTAAGTTCCATTCAGAAGATTCCAACTTGTTTGCCATTGCATTTGGAAGGAGGGAAAGAAAACCGCAAGAATGGGTTGAAATACACAAAAATATTGTGTCGAACATTACTCTGCGGCGTGGAACAATATGGTGTTTTGATGGCAGTCAGCAACCAGCGGCTAATAATAATGTGTGAAAGAGAGATGTGGTACTGCGGTTCTCGTCGTCAGCAAAGCCACAGTAAGCTAAGAAGGGAGCCAGCGAGCCAACTGCAAGCCAAACGAGACTCCGAACCCCGAATGGAATAACCCTCCTGCATTCACCCCACAGAAAACCCAGCCCCAGAGTGTGGAAGCAACGACGATATGGTGGTGGATCGTGACTACAAACAAATGGTTATAATAAAATTACACTTTTTGTATCATAAATTCGCGATTGCTTGTGCTATGAGCGATAATAAACTCGGGCGTCTCGGCGCTTACCCGTCCCACAGCACAGCAACAATGATCCTACCGTCTTTCCAGCTCTGTGACCTTAGGACCAACGAGAGTCGCGTCTAGTGTGTTGTGCGGTTCGCTGTTCTATCAGTGGTGGCTGTCGATGTGAGGGTGTTTGTTGCCGGGAGAAAATGGGGATTTTTCAGACGTTCGATTGCGGATTCGGTTGAGGTCGAATATGTCACATAGTTGTAGTAAGGCTTCGTAGGAATGTATATGAATCTGATTTTTACGCCTTGCTCTAAAAATCTATACATGAACAATGGGTGCCAAACAAAAACGAATTTTTGAATTTCAAAAAACAGTAGTGCTCAAAAGTTTTGCATCCTACCAAAAAGTTCCATGCTAAATTTGAACTCATTCGGACTTCGTGTGGACCCCCAAATTGACTTTTTAGATCCATGAAAAATTTCCTTATTGGAAATATTGGAAGTTTCCGATATCGAAATTTTTTATTGATGCTAAATGTCTTAGAAATGCATGAAACGCCAATATCTGGTGTTATATTGATAACATTTTTTTTTAAATCAACTTTTTGGATAAATTTTCGAGGGAATTGAATTCTACTTGAAAGATTTGAATTAAATAGCTAAGATTCATGGCAATAGTAGTGAAACATTTCCGATATCATCGTTGGCAACTGATGGTATATTATATAAGATAGTAGCTGAACCCGCTTGCAACTAAAAATATATATATTTTATTTTATAGAACTGGCACGTTTATGACTGTTTTTTGGAAAAAGTTTTTTTCTTGACCAAGCAGGCCGCTAAGGTACGAATGGACAAATTTCGCGACAAAAATCGATAACTCGAAAACCATTCATTTTAGACAGATGTTGTCTTCGGGAGATTTAATATTAAATTTAAGATCTATCTTAAAGTTTGGGTGTTGACTAGGGTGGTCCTTTTATGTTCATAATAAAATTTTCAACTTTTTATCCTTATGATTTAGAGGTTTATTTGCTTCAAGAGAATTGTAGATATTTTAATTTAATGGAACTTTGGTGAAGAAATTTCACTTCTGTCTCATCTACGTATCGTTTTATAACAGAGTTTTTCTGAATTTCCTTAGGGTGGGACTTAAAAAAACAGTTTTTTTTGCTGAAACTTTTTTATTTCAATTTCAATTTGAAAACTCAGCAGAGATAACTTTTAGGGTATAAAGTGACGCACATTTTGAAGATTCAAGAGAGTTGCTAGTTATTGTATTGAAAAAGTTGTAGGTTGAAGTGTAAAAACATACGTTTTGGCATGATATCTTATTCCTTTATTTGCAAATATTTGCAGCACCGAGTACGTGAACAGAAATTTCAAACTTCCATCTACAAGATCTATGCAAAATTATTTGTCCCCTTCTATCCCCTTTAAGAAAAAAATCGTGTTAAAATTAGTAGTTTTGCATTTTTTATGCATAATTTTCGATCACCAGCATCAACAATTATCATCAAAGAGCGTAACAACGCGAGTTTTTTTTTATGAAAATGTTTATATTTTTATATTAACCCATCTCCGTTTATTTATAAAAATTTATATCACAGACAAACAGACATAACATATCGAACATTTGGCACTACAAATCATCGTCACTAACACGCCTGCGCCTTCTGTTGAGCACACTGTGATGGATGATTAAGCTGAATAGATGGCAGTAGTGTGTTAACGTCAAGCGTAAGATTGGCTATACGTACTACCTGTGGCGATACTAGCAACTAAAACACATTTGAATTAACCGTTTAGTGGGGAATCTATGAAGAAACTGCAAGTGTTTTGTATAATTATCTGTGTAAACATTTTAAAATTTATTGCTTGCATTTATTAACATCATTATATATATATATATATATATACATTTTATATATTTACTAAAATACATTCACATTTATGTATTTACATTTGTAAATTAACATCTGTATTAAACTGTTAATAATCACATGCAAATAGCTGAATGTAAATTTATCAAGATAAATATAATGTAAATAAATAAATGTAAGTGAACAAATGTGAATATGTCAACACAGACAAACAGGCATAACACATGCAGTTTCTTCTTCGATTACGCACTAAACGGCCAATCCAAATGTTTCTTTGTTGGAAGTATTGCCACAGCGCTATCTGTATACTCGATTTTCTTACGTTTACCATTTACACACTACTGCCATCTGTTCAGCTTTATCATCCATCACTGTGTACTAAACAGGTGGCGTTAGTTTATTTTTAATGACGATGATTTGTAGCGCAAAATGTTCGATGTGTTATGTCTGTTTGTCTGTGGTATAAATGTTAATGAATAAACGTAGATGTGTTAATATAAAAATAAAAACATTTTCTGAAACCAAACTCGCGTTGTTATGCTTTTTGATGATAATTTTTGATGCTGCTGATCGAAAAATTATACAGAAAACAATTTTAAAACGAGTGTTTCTCCTAAAGAAGACAAAAGGGGACAAACAATTTTGCATAGATCTTGCAGATGGATGTTTTAACTTTCATTTCACGTAGTCTGTGTTTGCAAATATTTGCAAATAAAAGAATAAGAAATCTTTCACAAACGTACTATTTTTACACTTTAACCTCTATAATTGTTTTTCTATAATAACTAACAACTCTTTTGTGTATCGAAAATGTGCGTAATTGTATACCCTAAAGGTCATCTTTGTAAAGTTTTTCAATTCAAATTGAAATAAAAAAGTTTCAGCAAAAAATCTGTTTTTTAAGTCCCACCCCGAGGAAATTCAGAAAAAAAACTATTATAAAACGATACGTAGATGAGATAGAAGTAAAATTTTTTCAGCAAGTTTTCGTTTAATTAAAATTTCTACAATTCTGTAGAAGCAAATAATGCTCTAGATCATAATGATAAAAAGTTGAAATTTTTATTATGAACATAAAAGTATTACCCTAGCCACCACTCAAACCAAAAGATAGATCTAATTTTTTAAATTACATCTCCAGGAAACATCATCTGTCTGAAGTTAATAGTTTTCGAGTAATCTAGGATAGTTCTCATGTTTGGCAGAAATTTGTGTTTTGTTTGTATGAGACAGAGAACATAACTGAAAGGGAGTTTTTCAGACCACCATACAATCATTGCTTTCATACCCCTCCACATGCCAAATTTGGTTCCATTTGCTTGATTAGTTCTCGAGTTATGCAGAAATTGGCGCCTCATTTGTATGACCTGAGAAAAGGGGCTTCAAATAATCATCAGAAGCTTTTCCAGCCCCAAAAACTCCTTCATAGAAATTTCCATGTTGATCGGTTCTGAACTTTCCGAGTCTATAAAAGTCAGACAGACAGACAGACAGAAATTCATATTAATATATATAGAAATTCTACTTTCAGAAACTGGGAAGACCGTAGAGTAGGTGAAGACTCTACGGGGCTGAGCTGCAAGCAACCCATTGGGTCCACGGGTCGCGCATGGTGGGTTCCATCAGTTGTGATGGACAGCTACCGACTACACGAATAAATAGCCCCGGACGAGCGGCGGGGACTGTTGAGGATGTGGGGGGTCAATGTGTTGCGAGCCGACACCATTTAGAAGGAATTGCAACGAATAACACACTTTCAGAAACCCCCATATGCCAAATGTAGTTTCATTTGCTGGATTTGTTCTTGAGTTATGCTGAAATTTGTACTTAATTTGTATGGGAGCCCCCCCTGCCCTTCCTTCAAAAGGGGGTGGGGTCTTGAACTGAAATAGAAACATTTCTTGCCTCCTAAAACCTCAGCATGCCAAATTTGGTTGCATTTGTTTCATCAGCTCTCGAGTTATGCAGAAATTCGTGTTTCATTTGTATGGGAAACCCCACTTTCATAAGGCGGAGGGAGCTCAAAACGCCATAGAAATATTCCTCTCCTTCAAAAACCTCCACCTGTCAAACTTAGTTTTATATACTTGATAAGTTCTCGGGGTATGCAAAAATGTTGTGTTGTGGGAGCCTCCTTTTCAGAAAGACGAGGGGTTTCAAGCAGTGCTGTGCATTTTCATGACGGTTATAACGCTATGACCATCTTCTTCTCATGACTATTAGAACTCACGAATGATGGTCAAATACTTTGTCACTCACAAACAGGTTGATCTCATTTGACCGTCTGTAGCAATGAAGGCTTTGGAGTAAGTGATATGAAGAGAGTAGAAAAATCAATCACTCACTAATTATCTCTGAGAACGATATGCAAGACAAATTATTTTCAACATAATAGGTGTTTACCTCTGGCAATTATTGTCCAATTTTAATTCTTTTGGCACCGTTAGATTCAAAAACTCACCTGCTTCATGGATATTATCGGCAATGTCCGTTTGGATTTATCTGGTTCCTGGAAATCCGGGTTGTCGGGGCTGTGGTCCGGTACTGAGACACTATTTGGGAATTTCAATTGCATTTTACGGTATAATTCGTACAATCTATTTATATACCATTATGGGTCATATGTCGAGTTGTTCCTGGAATAGCCATTCTGGTTCCCGTTTGGTCTCGAATTGCCATGACATATTGAGAAGGAATCTTTGGCAATATGGGTATCAAAATTCGATAAATTTCTCCAGGAGGATATTTCTTAACCTCAAGTTGCCAGAAACAAACTTTGAAGGAAACCCTGGCAATATTGGTATCAAAATTCATGAAATTTCTTCAAAAGGCTATTTCTCAACGTTTTGTGGCCGTTTGATGATTTGTCCCCGGAACAGGCTCCCGTGGCCAGAAAGTGTTGATAAAAATCCTACTGAAAAAATTTAATGAATTTTTATACCAATATTGCCAGGTTTTCCTTCTGAAAATATTCATGGCTACTCGAGGCTCCACGGGAACCTGCTCCAAAATGGCAGGTCCAAGGACAAATCGGGCAGATGGGCACTAAACGTTGAAAAATATCCTCCTGGCGAAATTTTTTGAACTTGTATCCCATATTACCAGGGTTTCCTTCTTAGTATGTTCATGACCGCTCGAGGCCAAACAGGAATCGGTTCTGGAATGACCGGCCTGAGAATAAAGCCTTAGATGGCCACAAAACGTTGAGAAATAGCCTTCTGAAGAAATTTTCTAAATTTTTCTGAATTTTCATGAATTTTGCTACCCGCATTCCCAAGGTTTTCTACTGAAAATGTTCACGGTCACTCGAGGCACCACGGAAACCTGTTACAGAATGGCCGCTCCGGGGACAAATCGGCTTATAGCCCAGAATGGAATAGACATAGTTTTTAAGATTTTTTCCAAAGATTTTGACATCCATTCCCGGAAATCCAATTGATATTCCCAAATTGTGTCCCCGTACTGCACTACAGCCCCGGAAACCCAGAATTTCGGTAACCAAATGAATCCAGATGGTTCCGGTGCCAGGAGAATTAAAATCGGTCAATAATTGCCAGAGCTCCAATCATTTGAATTTGGTGGATACCCGGGTACCATGTCAAACAACTAAAGGGTGATACGGTCAAAATTTGGTCAAGGGAAAACGCGTGTAAATCGGTGAAATCGTTTATTTAAAAAATCAAATTAAATTTCTTTTTCAAGTTCAATTAGTATAAAATTCAGGAAAAATATTCAGTTAGGCTTCCGCTTTTCCAAATCCGAATTGCCGGGCCTTACGCTTGACCCCTGCCATCAGATTTTGCACAGCCACCTTGTCCACCTTCTTCGCCGCAGAAAACCAGTTTGCCTTGAACTGCTGCTCGTCCTTAGAAGTTTTTTTTTTGTCTTCTTTAGGTTCCGCTTGACAATAGCCCAGTATTTCTCAATTGGGCGGAGCTCTGGCGTGTTGGGAGGGTTCTTGTCCTTGGGAACCACCTGCACGTTGTTGGCGGCGTACCACTCCATGGCCTTTTTACCGTAATGGCAAGATGCCAAATCCGGCCAAAACAGTACGGAACAACCGTGTTTCTTCAGGAAAGGCAGCAGACGTTTATTCAAACACTCTTTCACGTAAATTTCTTGGTTGACAGTCCCGGAAGCTATGAAAAGGCTGCTTTTCAAGCCACAGGTACAGATGGCTTGCCAAACCAGATATTTCTTTGCGAACTTTGACAGTTTCGTGTGCTTGAAAATATCTGCTACCTTTCCCGTTCCTTTGCCGTATAAAACTCCTGTCCCGGAAGCTGCTTGTATTCGGCTTTGACGTAGGTTTCGTCGTCCATTACCACGCAGTCAAACTTCGTCAGCATCGTCGTGTACAGCCTCCGGGATCGCGCTTTGGCCGTCGTATTTTGTTTATCATCGCAATTTGGAGTCACTACCTTCTTGTAAGTCGATAGTCTGGCTCGTTTTTCGGCTCGATGCACGGTTGTAGACGATACACCCAGCTTATTTGCGGCATCTCGGAGAGATAGGTTAGGGTTTCGCTTGAAACTACCGGCAACTCTCTTTGTCGTCTCAGCGGCTTCCGGTTTTCGATTTCCCCCCGATCCAGACTTCCTGGCTGTCGACAAACGTTCCCCAAACACTTTAATTACATTTGTAACGGTTGATTTGGCAACTTTTAGCGATTTTGCCAACCTTGCGTGCGAGTAGCTCGGATTTTCGCGATGCGCGAGCAAAATTTTGATACGCTGCTCTTCTTGCTTGGACGGCATTTTGACAACTGAAGAGTGAATTCCAAAATCAAAATAGGAGCAACATTCTACACACACACACCTTCAAAATGAGGGGTGTTCAGGTTTTTTAAATGCAAAATTGAAAGAAATGCGTCAAGTTGATATTGACCAAATTTTGACCGTATCGCCCTTTAAAGGGTAAAAAAATCCAAGTTTCCCCCCTTCGCTCCACCTTGCTACTCTGCAATATAATTTTTTATTCAAAAATTTGCCTTCCGTCTTTTAGGAAGATGTCAGTGAACTTCAGCTTCCTGTTTAAAAAAAAAAATCATAGTGTAAAACCTGAAAAGGTACCCAGGTCAAACACATAAGTGTTAAAGGTAACAAAAACAACAACTGAACCTTCAATCGTAAAGCTCAAGCTGCGGACATATCGCCACTGACGGGGTAATGTCTGCTGAATTCGATGATCGTCTGTTTACCAGAGAAGTAAAATGAAGGTCAATTTCCATGACGGTATATTTATTCTTGGTGATACGATCGTATCACATAACACTTGTACAAGATATAGAAAATGAGTGATAAACGCGAGAGAAAAATATCTCTCGGTTGTTATTTCATGATGATGAGAAGTTAAGAGAGTGAGTGGCTCTTCTGTTGCTGTTATTATCAATTGCAAGAATCTCATTTGTCAATTCTAATGCTGTCAGTACCGTGAGGGAGCTGAGCACTGGTTACAAGTCACCTTAGAAACATTTATTGCCTTAAAAAACCTCCACATGCCAAATTTGGTTCCATTTGCTTGAT